>APFE030755959.1:0-36627 GCA_000404065.3 Pinus taeda
GATCTTACATGTAATTGGCAAGTAGTTTCATCATGGACTGGGAAACTTAACTGAGGTCCAAGCCCACTAGAGGATCATATTGACATTTGTAGGGGATGAGTTGAGAGCCATGGGACTCCATCATGTGTTTGAGCATCATTTCATGTCATGGGCACCCTCAGCACCTTCATTGATTTGTTCATTGCCCCACATTATTCGCAAGATGATGCACTTGGACCAGTGTGAGCCAGTCGGCTTAGCATGATCATGGCAGTTGATCCAAGGCCCAAAGGAGGTTTGTCTCATTTTTTAGACATGGGAGGGCAGGCACCACCATCATAGCCCTCATTTGGAGCATTGTATAGGCTTATCTTTCATTTGGAAACCCATGAGACTAGCAAATGTGCCCCAAAACCATTTGGGGACCCACATGATGACTTACATGGAAAATTAGGGGCCATCCCCTAATTCATATTTATTGGAGCCCTCTCTCTCATCAAAGGCACTTAGAGGACTCAACAAGGCCCTCCAACAGCGCTTCTTCATCATCACATCATCATTTTGGCTCACTTATAAATAGATTTTTCATGACTTGTGATAGCTACTTGGCTGACTTGTAACCAAGACTTATTATTAGCAAATTATTTTGTAATTTTGGGGCTCATTAAGCTAAATCGATTTAGGAGAGACTCATATAAACTTTAAATAGAGATGAGTCTCATTTGTGAGAACTAATCATCATCATTTGGATCTTTCTCTTGTAAACTAATCCGCACTTTTCCCTTGGTACGCTATTGGAGATTCTTGGATGCATTTCGATATTTGGAGTTAGAATTTTGATCTTCTTTGGAGCTACTTCTTGGTTTATGGTTGGATATATCTTATTGTCATCTTGTAAGTGCTTCTTGTTGAAAATTTCTCTTGAAATGTCAAATGTATGCAATTGTTGCAACTAGTTAATGCTCGTGTGCCCTAATTTGTTGAATATCATCGTACAAATATATTAGTTTGGCAATTGCATATGTTACTCATCACATGACATTAGATAAATGTTCCTAATGGATGAAATTTGTTTCTCTTCTATGAAAATCGATAAACCTTGAGTGGGTAAATGTTAAAGGTTGGTAAACTAGGGCATCATTCTTTAGCTTCCTTAAGGATGCTTTTGGCCAACTTTGAACCATCTTAGACTCCATAGCCCAAGGGACTAGGCACTGGTCCAAGAGATTGGGTGATCAACCTCTGTTTTCTCCTTTTCTCCTCTTAAACATTTTGGCCCCTCTTTCCTAGGACGGCTAGCTAGGGCATCAAGTGAATTCCCTTGGAGGAGGAATTTTGGGATTCCACTAGGATAGAACTCCTCCTTAGTGTTTCCTCTTGAGAATCCCAAATTTTGGTGGAATTCTTAAAGTTGATTCTACATAAATCCTTGTGCCCTAGGTGTGCCCTAAAAGGGAACGTAGCTTGTTTTCCTTAGATAAGTGCCCTCCTTGAGGGTTGTATGAGCCTTGTATTTGATAGAATAAATCATAAGAGACCCTTTCCTCTCTCTTGCCTAGGCCTATTGAATACCTTGGAGGAATTTCTTCCCACAATTATCCCTAAAAACCTTAGGTCTAGTGTAATTCCTTAGTAGATCTCTCAAGAAAAGCGAGGAGATTATTTGAAGTGTCAAGCCATCTTACAAAGCTTTTTGAGAGGTCCTCTCTCACCCTTGGAATCTTGATCTTAGGCATACGCATTACCATTGCATATCTCAAACCCTAGGCCTTGATCTTCTCAACCAAAGCCCTTCTTGGAGAGAGTCTTAACTTCTTTGAAGCATCTAGCCTCTATTGTGTCTCTCCTTGAATGGGCTTTGCGAAATCACTTCATACCTAGTCATTGAGATATCCATTACGAGTGATTTCCTTCCTACAAGGACTCCTCCCATTGGTGAAAGTCTGTAAAGAGCAAGGGACATTAACTGAGGTGACAATGGGTCTTTGTCCCATTGTTGTCACTTGGTCTAATAGTTGTCCCATAGGTTCCCCTCCTAGGGCCCTGCTAGATAGTGTGGTAACAAGGCAATTTACTCAAAGTTGAGGTTTTAGACCCAAAGTTGTGGGTTTGAACCTAAGAAAATTAATTGTTTATTTTGATTTGTGTTTGAGTTGTTAAATGAGGGTTTCTTGATGAACAAGGAAAACCCCCAAGTCACTCACACAAAGTATAAATAGGAGGCCAAAGGAAAGGCCTACACACATAAGTGGATGACTTTCACTTATGGAGAGAAGGAGGTTAAAGGACCTAGCCATGGATCTGACTTAGAGGAGTTGCAGCAGTAAGAAGAAAGTCATATATGAGTGCTAGAAGGTCAGATCTGCAAGAAGAAAGTTCGATCTGAGTGTTGGAAGGTCGGATTTGCAAGAAGAAAGTCAAATCTGAGTGTTGGAAGGACGGATCTACAAGAATAATGTCATATCTAAGTGTTGGAAGGTAAGATTTGCAAGAAGAAAGTCAAATATGAGTGCTAGAAGGTCAGAACTGCAAGAAGAAAGACAGATCCGTGATTTGAAGAAACAGATCTAGCAGATCGAGAAGCTGTAGCATGATTGCAGAGGGACTGGTTACCAAGGACAACAACAATCCAAGGACCTTGAGGTGAAGGCACTAGCTTAGGTATGCATTTGAATTATTGGGTAGATTGAAGATCTAAAGGAGTAGATTGCAAGCCCTAGATCAGTCAAAGCAGACGGTGTATTTTACTGTATACTATGTATACTAGTTGTATCAAGTGTTGTAAAGGGCCATGATCCCTAGTACAAGAGTCATAATGTTTTCTTATTGATGGACTAATGGGAAATGAGATTTTGGGCTCATAAAACTTGTGTACTGTTATTGATTTCACTGTTGTTATATTTTTGTTGTGCAAAGTGATTTTGTGTTGGCCTTGTCTAGTGTGTTGTGTTCCTAGCTAAGGCGCATAACAGATCTAGAGGGCATGCACATTTCAACAATCAAAGTGAGAGATCTAATGTTCATTATAACCATTGTGGCTAAAATGGACATGAGCCAAAGATATGCATAATCTCTTAGTAAAACATCAAAGGCAAGCAAGATAGGAAAGAAAATAACAGTAGAACATCAAATCTGGCAAAAGGTAAAGAACCTAAATATGCTCATTATATTGCTTACCACTGCAATATTGGAGTAATTGAAAATTTATTTAACATTTCATTTCCTTCTTCGAGAAATAAATGGCTGCTTGAGATAGGCGCAACACGCCACATGACCTTCTAGAGAGAATTCTTTAAAGATTTCAATGACAATGTAGATGGTAGAGTCTATTTTGTAGATAAATCAAAGTCTCAAACCTTCAAGACTTGGCACAATGAAGTTTAAATTGTCTAGATTCCTAAATTTTCTTCTGCATGTTATGCTCTATCTTTCAAAGATGTGAAGGAACTTGATGTCTCTTATACACATCCAATAGCAAGGCCACCCAATACATATCGCTGATGGAAAATATGAAATTAGGCATCCGAGAATATGGTTGTTATAACACAAATGGAAGATGAAAGATTGTTGAAGTTAAAAGGGACATCTCTCATGCACAAAATCTGATATATCTCTCTAGCAATTGCGTTTGCACTCCCACATTGTACTCGTACTAGTTATATCCTTCAGTCCCATTGACCTATTTATGGTCATTTGTTGGACATTAATAAAATTATCTTATCTTATCTTATATCACCACAATTAAGGTACATTGCCATCTCATATTTCTTGTGGTATGCTAGATTTGGACATATTAATTATGACATACTTCGTTTGTTGAAAAAGAATGGTTTTTTTTTTGTTTTCCTACTATTCCTAGGAAACTTGAGCAATATATTGCTTGCATCCTTGGAAAACATGGAAAACAACCATTGATTCCACTTCCGAGTTATGTAGAAAACATGGATTGATACATTATGATTTGTGTGGCCCCATGTTGTTCCATCTACTAATGGAAATAGATATCATGTCTTTTATTGATGATTACACCAGCATGTGTTAGGTGTATTTGTTGAAAGATAAATCCTAAGTTGTAGGAAACATTGGAGAAGGGGTCGTTTCTGGCCAGAAACGAAACGGAAACAAGGAAACTCATACTGTACGGCCTGGAAACACGTTTCCAGGCCGTACTGGCCCATATCTCGAGGAGGAAATGTGGCCAGTACAGCCAGAAACGTGTTTCCAAGTCGTACGACAGAGTTTCCTCTTCTAAATTGACTTTTTCTTGTATTTTTTTTATTTTTTCACTTCTAATTTTTTATTGGGCGACTAAAATATCTTCTAGATGCCTCTCAAGTTATAAAAAGAGAATTCTTTTGAGTGGGGCAGCCTAATGTTCAAGCCTATGGCCCTAGTGTTGATATGCAGTTCATGGTAATGTTAAAGTAAAGTGACATTCTCCTTTATTTTTCATTTTCATCCTTTTACTTAAATTTTTAACATTAACATGAAATGACTCAGGATGTTTGAAAGTGGTTTCGCCCTCATTTGATTTCATATGGAGGAAGTAGAATCTTAAATCTCACTCAAAATCCAATAGACTTATCTGTTTTTCAGGATTTCAGGATTGGGGGGATTACAATGTTTCCATTGGATTTTGTCATGTACTAGGGTATGGAACTTGTATTTAATCAAGAGAACCAAGCCCTCTATGCAGGGGAGACTGCCAATAATCAAGAGCACGTAGGATACTAGGGTATGGAACTTGTATTTAATCAAGAGCACTAAGGTCGTTTGACTATGTAGGAGGAGACTCCCAATCAAGCACGAGACAAGAAATTAGAAATTTCTCATGGCTGATTTTGGATATTGTTATCTTCATTATGTGATTATTCATGAGTAAATGTGATGTAAATTTAGAGACTTATAGTTTATGCATTGACAATTTAATCATAGTGTAATAAATTAGAATGTATCATATATGCTTTATGATTGCACATATTTCTTAAATGTCCTAATAATATATAATATATATATAATATATATAATTAGATGTTTCCCCCGTTTCCAAAATTGGGGGCTCACGTTTCGTACCTGTGCCCGTTTTGGAAACTTGTACCCGTTTCCCTGTTTCATGCAACTTAGAATAAATCACAAGTTTTTGAAACTTTTAAAAATTTTCATGTTTGGATCCAAAATCAAGCACAATTACATATCAGCATTCTTCGTACTGATAATGGAGGAGAATATACATCTAATGAATTTCAGAACTATCTTTGCCAACATGGAATTCAACAACAAACCATTGTTCCATACAATCCTCAACAGAATGGTATAGTTGAAAGAATGAACTGGATTCTCTTAAATATGGTTCGTTCCGTCATGTTTTTCAACAATAGGTGTCCATCTCACCTCTTGAAAATATGATTCAATATGAAATGTGGTATGGCGCAGCATTCCTACAGCGAAGCACCTTAGGGTCTTTGGTTCCACCTGATATGCTGGATTATTAGGTACCAAAGAAACAAGTTTGATGTAGGGAGATGAAAGTGCATATAGGGTCTAAAACCAAAACATATCACCTTTAAAATGAGGTAAACAAGAATGGGACATGGAAATTGGTGGACGCTCCATTCAAAATCAAACCAATTGGTTGCAAGTGGGTCTTCAAGAACAAGTACAAATAAAATGGATCACTTGACAAGCACAAAGCGAGGCTCATGGCAAAAGGATTTGCATGGAAAGAAGCACTTGATAATTACGAGACTTGTGACCCCACAACAAAGTGGGCCACCATTCATACACTACTTTCCTTAGTAGCACAAAATGGATGGAAATTTTATCAAATAAAATGGATGTGAAGATTGCTTTCTTGAATGGAGACTTGAAAGAGAATGTCTTCATCTCTCAACCGAAACATTTTGTTATGAAGCAACAAGAACAAAAAGTACATAAACTTATCACATCCTTATATGGTTTGGAACAAGCACCATGAGTCTGATATGAAAAGCTAATTGAGAATATTCTGAAATTGAATTTCAAGCACTTTAATCTAGATGATCCAACTATGTTTGTCAAGAAAATTAGCAAACCTAATGTATATCTTGTAGTGTATGTAGACAATCTGCTGATAACAGAGAAAAATGATAGCTATATTGCATTCATAAAGAATTAGTGGAAGAAAGGCTTTGAGACGACGTATTTAGGACAACTTCACTAGGACATTGAAGTGACTCAAAAATCCAAAGTACATATTCATCTCCAAAAGGAAGTACATCAAACAGTTGTTGAATAGGTTTGGCATGGCTGGGTGTAACCCTATCTCTACTCCAATAGAAGAAAATTTGAAGACCATACCAAAAAAAGGGAACAAATTTAAGGATGCAATCACATACAAACAAATTGTGGGAAGTCTTATCTACCTTACCACCACTAGACTAGTTATTTCATTGGTTGTTTGGGTTCGTTCCAAGCTAAGCAACCGGATTCGTTGAAAACCCCTGTCGAATCAGAAACCTGTGAATCAGATACGATTCGCCAAGAATTCGAATCCCAGAACATGATTCGACGTGTCCATACAGGATTCATATGAATCCCGTACGAGCACATCGAATCCCGATTCTGGGATTCGTATCCCAAAAGAATGACTTCCGCCGGTTAAAAAGCACATTGTTCTTTTATTCATTCACCTTATTTCTCATTTCATTTTGCATAGTTTGAGTTGTGGGCAAGGAGCTAAGGGTTTGGAGCAACGAGCTAAGGGAGTAGGGTGTTCGGCAAGGAGATTCAAGCACCAAGTAAGTGCATCTTAGCTCCATTTTTTGCATTTTTTATTCTATTACAGCAGTTTATATATAATTTTTTGTTACAAATTTGTGCATGTTTTGTTCATTTTTTTACAGTATTCATGGCTCAGTCAAAGGCAGCAGTTAGGGGGCAAAGAAAGGGGAAGAATGTCTCCATCGGAGATGCCCCTCCTCTGCCATTATCATCAGAGTCTGTTGCAAGTAATGTTGAGGGAAGAGGAGGACCTAAAGACAACATTGAGAAATATCCCTTGTGGAAATATGTCACAAGAGAGGATGGGACAAGCACCAAGGGGAAGGGAGGAGGCAATGTGCAATGGAGATGCAACTTTTGTCACATTACTTTCAAAAGCACATATTTCCGTGTGAAAGACCATTTGTTGGCTTTATCAGGTTGTGGAATTGGAGCCCGTAAAGTTGTTCCTTTACAAAAGAGGAAAGAAATGGACGAGTCCAACGTTGGTATGGAAAATGTGGCTGCAAAATCAAGAAAAACCAAAAATGAAGACCCCCTTCCATTTTTGAGGAAAGACACCACCAAATTTCCATTTGAGAGTTCTACTTCTATTGGGGGACAAGCATCAAAAAGAAGAGCAATTGCACTTGGTCCAATGGACAAGATTTTCGAAAAAGAGAGACAGGAAGAGCTTGATCTCACCATTGCCTTCTTCTTCTATCAAAACTTCATATCATTTAATGTTGCAGGCTCACCTCTATTTATTGAGATGTGCCGAGCTCTAACTCAAGGGGCTCCATCAGGGTATGTACCTCCTAGGTCAGAGAAGCTGAGAACCACATTGTTGACGAAGGCAAAAAAAGAGATGCAAAAAATGCTTGACCCTATTGTAGCATCATGGCCAACATCTGGGGTTAGCATTGTTTCCGATGGATGGATAGATCCAGCACGACAGCCAATCATCAACTTCATGGTGTCTTCCTTGAATGGTCGAGTTTTCTTGAAAGCAGTGGATACACTTGGAGAATACAAGGATGCACAATTTATTGGTGAGTTATTTATTAAAGTTATTGAAGATGTAGGTGTTGATTCTTGTGTGCAAATCATTACAGATAATGCACCTGTTTGCAAGGCTGTTGACATGATTGTAGAAGCTAAATATCCACAAGTGTTTTGGACACCTTGCATTGTCCATTCATTGAACATAGCACTGAAATCCATTGCTTCTGATGTGCTTTGGATTGGTAACATTATTGAGGATGCACGACATATCCGTAACTTTGTGCAAAATCATACAAATGCCCTCACTATCTACAAGGAGTACACCAATCTATCATTGTTGAAGCTTGCTAATACACGGTTTGCCTCTTCATTCATGATGTTGAACAGGTTGAGGGAGGTCAAGACCACTCTTGGGTCCATGGTTATTTCTGAGTTTTGGTCTTTTTGGAGAAAGACAGATCACGTAGCCTCTAAAAGAGTGAAGGGCACAGTGCTAGATGATGCTTGATGGGAGAGGGTAGATCTAATTATTCGAATCATGGACCCTATCATTTCTTTGCTTCGATTTGCAGATACAGACAAACCCATCCTAGGAGAGGTTTTTGAGGGATGGGATACCATGATTGAGTCTGTGAGGAGCATTATTCTATAGAGTGAGTGCCCCGAGTATGAGACATCACCAGAGGCCTTCTGTGATACTATACAGGATATTCTTGTCAGCAGATGGGACAAGAATTGTACACCTTTACATTGTTTGGCTCACTCATTGAACCCAAAATACTACAGCCATGAGTGATTGAATGGTGGACCTTCCCGCAAATTCCCTCCTCACATGGATGGTGAAATCTCACAGGGGAGGAAAGATGCATTCAAGCGGGTTTTTCAGGATAGAGCATTGCTTGATTAGGTGGAGGATGCCTTTGCAGAGTTTTCCACTGGCACTGGTCAATTTGCAGGATATGATGTGATTAGAGACAGGGGGCTAAGAAGCCCTATTCTTGGTGGGTAAATCACGGGGCAACAAGCCCTCCTCTTCAGCAGTTAGCCATGAAGCTCCTTTCTCAAGTGACTTCATCCTCTTGTTGCGAGAGGAATTGGAGCACATATGGGAATTTGTATAGTGTGAAGAAGAGCAGGCTTGAGCAGTCCAGGGTAGAAACAATGGTGTGTATACACACCAATCTTCGTCTTATTTACAAGCAGAGGGAAGAGTGGTTGAGTGGGATGTCTTTCTTGATGATATGGGTCTAGACAGCAATGTTGAGTTGGCATTGGCCAACATAGATCTCAATGATCCAGTGCTAGAGCCTGTTAGATTTGATGACTTAGAGGGGTCATCCTACACACCAGCAAATGCAAAGGTGACTATGGATACAGGAAAGGAGGAGGATGCAGAGGAGAGTAGTGGTGACCATGATGATGAGGACATTGATGCTGATTCTGATGATGACTCTGAGGATTTATGACTACCTATTCCCTTGAGGCTTGTATACCTGTAGTTGTTTTATATTTTCTATTTCTATTTGCCATTGGCATTGCACCAGCACTACCTATGTAACACATTTTGATTTGATGACTTAATGAGAAAACTACAGTTGTCAGTGTCTTTATTCTTACTATCTTGTAGTTGTAAGTTGTCTTTCATTATGAATTATGATCATGATTTATGTGACCACTGACATGTAATTTGAATTTTGTAATGTAATAGCAAGCATAGATGAAGATCTATGTTTTGAAAATCAATGAATTTATCATTAATTAGATTTTGCGTATCTAATTTTTAAATTATAATATATATATAATATTATATTAATAAAATAATATATAACGAATCTTACGTGTCCTATTCCGGGGGGTCAACATGTCCGAATCCGACACTCGAATCCCCGAATCCTACGAATCCCGAATCCCCGTGTCAGGTGACTTAGGTTCCAAGTTTATGCAAAAACCTTGTGAAGGGCATCGATCTGCTGCAAAAAGAGTTATAAAATACTTGAAGGGAACTCAAGGTTTTGGACCCAAGTATTCGAAGGTGGATGACTTCAACCTAATTGGATATTCTAATTCAGACTTTGATAGAGACAAAAAAAAAAAAAAAAAAAAAAAAAAAATTAAGTGTCAACTTCAATTTATCTCATGAGACTTGGATCAACAACTGTCTGTTCGAGATCACACAAATAGTTAATTCTAGCAGATTCCACAACAAAGGCAAAATATGTGGTAGTTGTCGAAGCAACAAAGGAGATTGTGTGGCTCAATACGCCTCAAAACAAAGGAGATGATTTGATGCCTCAAAACACTCCCAGGAGGTTTCAGACCCTATTTTGTCAAAGTGGGTCCCATCGGTAAAAACAGTCTTGTGAGCTGATTCCTCCACTTTTTACACTCTGAAAGCATCGAGATGGATAACAAACAATATAATGATCCAATCTGGATCAAGATCCCTAACAGCGTTTATAACTTTAGAGATGATAGGCATCTACAAAATGTTTCAAATGAAATATCTTTCAGAAAATCTTCACACATCTACCCATGCCCAAAAATATAATCCATTAGAAGCACACTTGTCTAGCAATAACTTTTCAAAGGTAGCCAACAATGGCTGAACAAAAGAAATACTTCTTCTACAAAAGAAAACATTAGTACCTCCTTTCCACATTTACAAGAAATGCCAAGAAATCATTTCTATTGTGTGAAAACAACTTTATGTTTGCTTTCAAGAACAGATACATAGCCTCAGCAAATATCCACATTAAGAAGATTCCAATTTGAATAAGTTGTATTAACACGCCACAAAATAACTTGAAGAGGATACAAGAATCTTTGCTTGGAGAGGCACTTCCTAATCTCTGTCCCTGTCATCATAAACAAATAATGGTACCATGAAAATTACTTCCATATAAGTGATCACAAAAGAAAACATCAAAGTAAAAAACATATCATCAAATTCCTCTCACCTCAGATGGTGGGTATTCATAGTCTTCCATTTCCTCCTCTTCTTCCTCTTCCTCTTCCTCGCCTTCATCATCATCTCCTTCATCTTTCTCATCATCATCCTCTTCCTCAATTGTTTCAGCACCTTTTGCCACTTTACAAGACAATTCAGAGGTAGGGTCTCCACCATCTGATGCCATTTAATGTCAAGTCTATTTTAGCCTTTCTGATCACCTCATTTACACAAACCTTCTAGGGAAAACAAGTCCCACGGGACCATAGATGTAGGTAATTTGAGATTATATTTGAAGAAAAAATTTCCTAATAAGATTTATCTAACAAAAATTATCCTATCCAAATTTACCATGGTGAGGTGGACTCTCATGATCTTTGCTATGAGTGAGATTTGATGTGCCTGCAGAGACTGAACCTTTGTCAACATGTTCTGCCCCATCTGAACCGCTATCATATCTTGTTCCTTCAACACCTGACCTTCTTTTGTATCTTTCCAAGACTCTTGCCTCTGACTGAACTAGTGACTTTGCAGCATCCCCAGGAAGTAACGACAAAAATCTTACACGAACATGTAAACGTAATTTGTCAAAGGTACTCCGACTAAACCACCCAGTAGATTGCTTCATTGAGAAAGATGTTAGAATTTCATGTCAGTAAATGAGAATGCATGTTAAGATGAATTCAACCTTTGCAAACAATCATAGATCACTTCACGGGAATTTGGAGATGCCCATAGCACTCTATCAAAAGCAATGATAAAATGGCAATCAAGCACACAAAGAAAAATAAAACATGTTTGTGAAATAGGCTAGCTTATAAAGTGCACAAAACTTCAAGAAGAAGAAATAGGCATTATGTTTTACACGGTAAGCCCTGGGAAGAAAGAAGAATTGTCATTAGGACAATAGGCACTTTTTTTCAAATTTTAGATTATAAATACTTTGTTCATATTATACAAAATAAATTTAAACCATTTTAACAATGTATACTGAATGTGTGTACAATCTGCTTCTGAAATTGTTGGTTGTCCTATTTCTCCTGATTACATTGAGTGTGTGGTTATTTGGTGAATTCTAGACCCACATCAAGCAATAGACTTGACAGAACTCAATCATATGTTGAAAAGCAAGGAAAAACTGCAAATGGTAATAATGCAATATGATTTACAATCAGAGAGCTTGATTATCCTCAGCTATAATCCTCTTTGAGGAATTATTTAGATTCAAAGGGTGGGAATTTATAATTCCAAATATCACTTATCAGAATAGATGCCAATGAAATACTGCAAATTGTATATAGACAATATGATTTACAATTACAGAGCTCCAGTATCCTCAGCTATAAGCCTCTTGAAGAAATTATTAGATTAAAAGGGTGGAAATTTATTATTGCAAATATCACCTATCAGAATATATGCCATACTCATGAGTATGGCTTATAAGTACACGCAGGGTAAGCATGGCCATTGGTTGAATACTCAAGTAGAATCTCGACAGAGTCACAATGACTGAGAAGTGGTCGCTGAATACTTACCTCACATTGACTGACTGTTGGAGATGAGTCATGATTACTACAGGTATTTTGAGATAGAACAAGTATAAGTCCCGACTCTAATCCACCAACAATTTTATCTTTCAAGGAAACACTTTCAAGATTATTCTTAAGCTTTTAAAGCTTCAAACACCAAAACTCTTAATGCTTGTAGCAGTGGTCAGGTACTTCTGCATAGGCTAAGTGTCAAGCATGCAGGAGTTGTCCAATACCTTCTTAGGAACTTGTCCTTGTTGAGGAAGAGTCGCTTATGATCCTTTTCCTAAGCCTAACTTAGGAAAAGCACATTGATTAAGGTTGTCTAAGGAAAACTGAATTATTCACTTTAGTGACTTAGATCTAATCTCAACCACTGATTTCAAATAGGTTAGGATTTAATACTAGCCATACATCACTTTGGAGATTAGGGTTTGAGATCTATCTCAATCAAGAATTATAAAAGACAGAAGTGGACGAAGACACAATACAAGTGACAAGTGATTTCCAAATTTGAGAGAGATTTTCTTGACTGAGTGAGATACTCAAGGCTGAAGAGAAAGGAAAAAAATTGTAGTAGTGAGAGAAGGGCCGTACCAAATTTCCGAGCACAAGACAGCAAGGCCACAACTGTGGAGTGAGAAGGGCTTCAGAAAAGCACAGAGGCTCACACGTGTGCTGCATTTGTGTTGCAGAACCTACACATGCCACATAGAGCAAGCAGCAGATCACATGTGCCATGCAAGGAGAGGCCATAACTAACACATGCCGTGTGAATTAGTGTTGAGCCACACATGCCGCTTGGAGGAGAGCTTCAACAGGTCTGCACATGTGGTACAGTCTTGGGGTGCAGATCAGAATTTTCAGGGAGATAAATTCTCAGGTTCAATTGCTGTAAATTTCTTTATTTCTCTCTGAGCCATTTTCTCTGTAAGAGAGCCCTTATTTATTCTAAGAAATAAAAGTGAAGGACAAATTGGAAATATTTTCTGCTGTGTGATTGATTTCCTACTTGGGCTTCTGCTGTCAAATTTTAGTGTTAAAAATAACAATGTATTTTATTCAGAAATTTCAGAAAATAATTGACTGCGTTAAATAAATTTGTGGTTATAAAACTTGTTTGGGATATAAATTAGATCTGGTATTTAGGAAATTAACAAAAACAGCACCATTACTTTGACAGCTTTTGACAGGGGATTTTCTAACACCTGTGTATCAAACAATGATATTTCAAGCGATTCAAAACTATGTTTTGGCATTTGCAATCAGTATTACAAAACTTAGACGTAACTACACCATATTCAAAACTGAATGACTTGGCAAAAACTAAAGAAAGAATAGTTCAACTCGACAAAAAGCGACTAATGCATAAAATATTTTTCCCCAATCCACAAAGGATTTAATGTCACAGAATAAACATTAAGTTTACCCTCTAAAAGCACATTAGAATGAACTCAATGGAAGAAGCACAACCAGCAAGTTTGAATGAGCAAAATGAGTGTCAAAATTGAGTTTAATAGGAAACTGAATCGCATGAAAACATAATTTTTCCGAATAACTATGAACATTTTAACTCACCCAACTTTCAAGTTCCACAAAATATTCAGGAGTATGGAAAATTATTCAAAAAATCCTGAATTTCTCACTATGATTTCTTATTTTAGTTTCTACCCTTTTGAAAAACAGAAAGTCACCAGTTTTTCAGCAATTTTTGAAACAGTCTTTGCAAATAAGATAAATCAGATTTCTCCAAGCTTGTTTTTTAATTCTTCATCTTATGAACGCATTCTAGATTGTTGGAACAGTTGGAAGTGTTAATTAGCCATTTGGGGCCATAAAACAAAATTTGAATGGTTTATTTTGAGGCTCAATGCCAAAATAAAAGGAAGTTTGGATTTTTTTATTCACAAATTAGCATCTTCTCCTTTCACATTTGGTTTGGTAAAGCCTTGAAAACAATAGACTTCTCAATATATACACAATATAAAAAAGAAAGATGAGTTATTTTATCATTCAAGAAGTCATCATATGCAATGAGGGTGGTCCCCTTTTATTACATCAATGTGGTGACTATTCTACGTAAGTGTCCTCACCACTTATTGGCAAAAGCCCTAATATCGTTTTATCAGTCATAAAAAAGACCATTACTATTACATTCTTTCAGTACTGGAGTGTTCAAACCATAGTTGCAGGAACCATGCCTTCATCCCCTCATCTTGGACCCCAAAACCCCACTCTGAGTGGGAGAGCTATAGAGGTACCCCTCAAAATATACTCCCAAAAAACAGAACCACACTCCGACCTCAATTTGTGCACTTCCTGGAAATTTGGAACCACCACACTTCTGAACAGAGTCCCATGTGCTGAACCGTTATTCCGTACACGCTTCCTAGACACTCCCTGGACCCTCCTTGGACGCTCCCTAGACGTTTCTTGGATGCTCCCTAATGGTGATGTTAAATTCTTAAAGGAAATGGAAGGAATTTTTTGTTGAGATGTCACCATTGTTGGCATTGATGGCCTAAGCAAAAGGAGACTTCTACCAAGAAGGACAGCTACATGAGGGATAGCATCCAAGACAAATCGAGTTGTAGCATTACAAAGTACAAGGTCGATGCAAAAATAATAGCATGTCTCACTGTTACATGAGGACCTTTTGACACAATACAACTGCTGCTCGACAAAATGGAATAGGCATTTCATGGCTCTTCCCACTAGGTTGCACTAAAGTTTCTTCCTTTTATGATTGGATGAATTATGTGTTATATAAGGAACTTGAAGCTGAAGACATGGATTGAACAAGGGATGTATACAAGGAATGCTTGAAGCTCATTTCTCATTGTTAGCTGCACAATTTGAGATACACAAAAAAAAATCCTCAAGGTTGCACGACAAATCTTATGCAACGCTACGGTGATGTAAGTTTGGTTCAAAAAAAAACATGCCCAGAAAATCAAAACAAAAGATAGCAATAATGTCAGAGGACGGAACACCTGCTGGAGAAGATTTTCATTGTTATGTTTGAGAAACAGTATGGTGACAGAGAAGGTATTGAAGATGTTATTGTGGGCAAAAGGAGGCTTCAGTATGAGGAGGAGGTTAAGAAGAACCCACTTTGTTTGATTATGTGTGTCTCAAGGAAAGTGTTGGCAACAAGGATAGGATCAGAGAAAGCTATAGCAAACGTACCACCTGCAGAGGAGAAACGCTACTGGCAACAGTATATCTACTTAGAAATATCAGTAACAAAAAGATCTGTTCAAAAAATAATAGCGTGAACATAAAATAATGACAGGATAGATCAGCTCCTATATTGACGTGGCCCTTCAAAAGGAAAAATAATTGTTGCAGAGGTCGGCCTTCTTATGCCTTCACACCCACTATATATTGCCAACGATGCCCACTCAATTGAACAAGGACTCGATCAAGGAATTTGCGGAGGAAGAACAAGAGATATACCTCGCTGAGGGGAAGGAGGGAGCTCGTTACAGGATTTGTCCAAGTAAAAGCACAGAACTTGAGACTTCATTTGGACAAGAATTCAGTCAAGGTACAGAAGTATAAAACTCAATCAAGGAACAGAAAGGCATATCTTTTGAAAAGCGTTGATCTCTGTAATTCTCTCTGTGCAAATAGACTGAAAACTCCATAGGAAAAGGGATGAAAATCCTGTGGTCTCTCTGTTAAAGAGGGGCAAAATTCTGTGGCTTATTTCTGAAGAAGACTGAAGTTCAGAATTATATGTGACAGAGGAGCCAGGGTTCTGTGGTATGGTATGCAATCTGAGGCCAGCAAACACTCAGTGGTATATCTCTGTGGAGGTCAGCGAACTGTGGCATATCTTCTATGAAAGGACAGAAATCTTCTGTAGGAAATCACTGTGGACTGGCTGAACTCTGTGATAAATTATGTGTGAAAAGGCCGAATTCCAGTGATTCTGATGCGGGAGCATCAACTTCATATTTTGTCCAGGACAGGAGGGATCATGAAATTCACTACAGGGGAAGGAGTTTCCTCATAAGTACATTGTACAAATTAGAATTGTAGGCTGTTAATTAGCCATCTGTCCCATTGTAATTATACTGAGGTGTTAGGTTGTTGTAGTGACTGACCAAGTGGGCCTTTGTTAATGTAACAGGTGTAGGGATAGGAATCTGGCAGTTTTTAGGCTACTGGACAGATGTCCCATTCTTACTGTTTCTGTTGAGATATTTTTCAGCCAGTGCTTTTGTGTATATGTAAGCATGTCTGCAATAGTGTAGGTAGGTCTCCCGGAATTAGAGGTTTAACAAATCTGGAGAGGAAAGCTCCCAGTGCATTAAGAAGGCAGACATTGTACTTTGTATATATTTCCTGATAATAATGAAATTTGAATTTTCTCTACATGCCTGTGCTTTATTCTCTGCGTAATCATTCTGTAAGGTAGTCCTGACTCCAGTTCAGTTGGAGGTATGATAGGGGCACCCTGTGATTGGTCTCGGTCACTTCATATGGTAGAAAGAACCAAAATAATGGGAGAAATTGTGTGTAATATGGATTAGTGTCCGCCTTTAATCTCTCTTTTAAATAGGCAGCGATTGTGCATATCGGGGTCGGTGGCTTAAGTTTGAAGTAAGGAGGCCATACAATTCTCTGAAGGTGCCTGGTGACAAGAGAGAATAGATTAAGGAGGAGTGGGCGTTGATAAGGAGCAAAATGCCTCTGCGATATATGTTTATGCATTGTCTTAGTGATAGAATCTGGACCCTGGACTGCTCATGTGATGTACTTTGATATCCTCTGCTCATGTTTATCTCGAGGAGCAATTCAACAATGGATGGGAAATTGTTGGGTGATATCCGATTGGAAGACGGATTGAAGGCTGCCTTCAAGACACTGGTTAAAGTCACTATTAATAGGGAACCGGATCTGTGAACGCTTAAATAAAGCGTATTGCCAATTAACCAAGTGAGGGCAAGATCAAAGGAAGTCAACTCTGAACAAGTCGAAACCCTGTGGTTGTTTCTTGAAGAAGAAGGTGTCCAAGCAACTGGCACTCCAACAACTCCGCCAAGCCAAACTCAAATCGAGCATCAAGACAGATCATAGTCGGGACTAGCATTTTGGTCAGCATAGTCGGGTGCCGCAAAAAAATCAGTGTGTAGTGGAAGCCGAGAGGACCATGAACGACCTCTGACCTCATAGTCGGGGCCGACCTACCGGGTTTGGTCAAGGCAAAGCCAACTATAGTCGGGCACGATGGTGATCAAAGTATGTTAACGTCGTAAAGGCCAAATCAATTCTGACCTTCCGACCCGCTCCATTTGAACCCGTAGAGTTGGAATTTAGGAAAGGTCCACGAGGAATTACATATGTGAAATCTGAGGTTGGAATTATAAAGAAGTTTTGAAAGTGCTGAGAACATGAGTGTTGGACTTAAAGGCGAATTGTGTAAATTTTTATAAAGGTGTGGTTTTTATTATGAAAAGGAGAAATGTGTTGTCATTGAAGGCAGGAGGAACAAGGACGCAAGTGCGTGGACTTCGAAGGTGAAGAGTTTTGAGGGATTGGAAATTGTAACTTAGGGATCCTGTAGAGATTCAGCAGGCCACCAAAGGGGCCTGCCATCAACTAGTAACAAAGTTGAAGCTATTTTTCGAGCATTAAAAGGGAGATTTCGAGCTAAACTTAAGAGGTAAAAAAAATTTATGGTTTTTGACTAACTGTATCCTTGTTTTATAGAAGCAGGGTTGAAGGAGTGAGCCAGAACAATGAAGAGACCTGTGGCAGAGAAGGAAGAGAAATTTGCATTCAAAGGAGACAAAGAAACACAAAGAAGTGGAGGGGAGTTGTCAGAGAAAAATATAAGGGAGCAGAGTACATCCAGGGAGAGGAGAACAATCTGACATTAAAGGCGGTAAATCTGGTCTTTATATTTCATTTGATAAGAAATTGGTAGCAACATTACAGTATCTGTGATAATCTTTGAAAAACTGTGGCAAAAAGGAACCTACAGCAAGAAGACAGTAGCATAAAAGGAGAAACCAGTTGTGGTTGAAGAATGTGTTGATTTTTTGGCAGCATTGGATGTGCTCTAGCTCCAAATTTTTGTGGAGGGGCTAGAAAACATGAGATATCCAAGACCCAGAAATCGTTTGGAGAAATTCCACCCGGATTGTATTTTACTAAAATAATTAATAATTTCAATGGGGTTCCTAAGTCTAAACTTAGGAAAATTCAAATATTAATGGGTATTAATGAAAATATGGGTGGGAAGATTATACGAGACAACGATCAAGTCTAATTTAATCTTAGTTGTTGATTAGAGACTTAATCTCGACCGTTGATTTCTCAACAGAAAAAGTATAAACAGAGGCTTGGGGTTAGTTGGAGTAACACACAGAGAGATAGAGAAAATCGATTTTCAGAAGTGAGAAGTTCTTAGGAGGAAAATCGATTGAGGAGATCTCTAGCAGAGAGGGGTAGTTTGGCAGAGGAACTTCAGTCCAAGGCCAGGAATACATAGTAGAGAGGCAGAGTAGCACCAGGAGAGACAGCGCAACTCCAGAAAGGGTGACACAGAGGCTAGAGGAGCTGACGCAATCACTTAGATGCAGTACTAGGGTTTTTGTAAGGCAGATCGAGTAGCAGTTCAGCGTATCGAATTTTTGAGCCGGAAGGCTCACTAGGAGGGTGGTGCAGCTCTTAGAGGAGGTGACACACTTCCAGCGCAGAGATTGGAGCAGCCATCGCTGCCTAGCACTTGGGACAACGCAGTCACCTGTAGGGTTTATTCATTCAGTTGTTGGATTCGCCAAAATATCTATCTCCGGATAGAGGTACTTTTGTCGGGTTTATTCTCTGTTGGGTGAGCCGGATTTGCCACCCTATTTGTATTCAAAAATATGCTTAATAATAAAATCCCCATATCTGTTGCACCGGTTTTCCCACATTGGGTTTTTCAGGGACATTTATTCCAAAAATAAGTGTGTCCTTTGTATGGTTGTCTCATTTATTTTCCAGTACTTGATCTGTATAGTGTAGGGTGCAGTGTATTTACATTGATATTTTCTGAAAAATTTTGAAAATAACTTGTTAAACTGAAGGACACAAGTAGGTAACGCAAATCAGTTTACTGCAATAGGATTTCTAACTTGTTCGATTCAGAAATTTTCACATGGTATCAAAGTGATTGCAGATCAAGGAGGACTGAAGCCATCAACGAAAGGAGAAAGGAAAAATTGTGTTGAAGACAATTGTCCCAAGAGACAACACAATTTCTAGCCAAGAAAGCAGAGGAGGGGTGACCCAGTCACCAAGGGAGGCTCACGCAAAGCCTGCATCAGCCTGATTGGGTGACGTTGTTGTTGCAGAGGGCAGCGCAGTGATTACTGGGCCAGCGCAAAGACTGTTGAGTCTCGTTTTTTCCGATTGTCGTGGCTAGAGGTGCAGTGCAGACTTCATCTAGAGTTGTTGGTGGGGTGTTGATTCTGTTGGTGCAGAACTGTACCTAGTGGGGCAGAAGCAAAGTAGAGGGAATCAGTTACTCAGAAGATTTATTGTCAAGAGATCTAGATCCGGTGCTCAGCAGCAGCAAAGAGAGATCAGAGAGGGGTGGTTCGACAGTGTTTCGCAAAAGGATTTCCGTGAAGGAAATCGAAATTTAGAGGGAGCTTGTTCCTTAGAGGATTTCTAGCGCCAAAAAAATCCAGATCCGAGTTTTGTTGGAGTAGCAGCAAAAGAGGGAGAAGTTCGACATTCATTTGAGCAGAGATGGCAGTCAACGAACTGAGGGATCAGGACAGGTTGGATGGAGCATCCAACTTCGTCATTTGGATGTCCAGGATCCTGGCAGTTTTGGATAAAAATCGTATCAAGGATTATGCCTTGAAGATGGTTGTTGCTGTGGATGACGTTGATCCTCTCAAGAAGTAAGAGGAAGCTCAGGCAAAAGCCAAGTCCATGATCTTGGACGGAGTCAAGGATCATGTGATCCCACATATTGCCGAGAAAGACACAGCAAGGGAAATGTGGGAGGCCTTGACCACTTTGTACAAGGGAACTTCCATTTAGCAAAAGATGTTGCCTGAGAGTCAGCTGAGACAGTTTCAGATGCAGAAGGGAGAAGAAATTGATCCCTTTCTTCTCAGGTTGCAAACTATTCATGCCCAACTAACTTCTGTAGGGGCTACACCAGGCCCTGAATTTATGGTCAAGACTGCCTTGAATGCAATCACTAAAGACTAGGAATCCTTTGTCCAAAGCATCTTGGGCAGGGCTTCTATTCCCAGTTGGGAGGAAATGTGGGCAGCTCTTCGATAGGAAGAGAGCAGACAGTTGACCAACGCGAGAACCAGTAGTAAAGGGATCAGATTCAAGGAGGAGGAAGAGGAGGATGCAGCTCTCGCATCAACGGGACAGCAAGGGCAGCAAAAGAGAAATAAAAAGGACATATCCAAAGTCAGATGCTTCAGATGTGGAGAAATGGGTCATTTCGCCACGTAGTGTCCTTGGAAGAAAGGCAAAGAAGAGATGTCTGACACAAAGGTTTCTCCAGCGCAAGCTAACAAAGAGGGCAATCATGATGATTGCGCCATGAGTGCTCATGCATCTCTAGAGAAGAGTTGGGACAATATTGATTTGTAGTCGGGAGGACTACACAGGGGCACGATCCTTGAGGTGCCCAAACTCTTTGACCACATACAACTATGGGAGCCCTATGACAGTAGCAGAATGGGGGGAGTTAGTTGCTGCAAGGGATGATGGAGCAACAGTGGCAGAGCTAGAGTGCCAAATAGTTGCTGCAAGGGATGATGGAGCAACAGTGGCAGAGCTAGAGTGCCAAAGTCTAAAGCAGCATAGTAGAGTGCTACAGCAACACGGGAGGCACAAAGAAGATACAACAACAGCACAGTAGCATCAGAGGGTCAGCAAAGATTAGCAGCAGAGGTAGCTTCAGCATCACAGGGCATCTAGACTGACCAACATGTCAACTTTTGGGTGGTTTTTCAGTTGCTTACTTCTCAACAACTGAGTTGCAGTGCAACAGTTAGCAATGGCAGTGCTATGGGCAGCATGATGCAGCATATTGAGAGAGAGTTGCAAAACAAATGTAGTTGTGAAAATGGCAATGTCATGGGCAGCAGTATAGATTGCAGCAACACAATGGATGAGGGGCAGCAAGCCGAGCATCGGCAGCACAGAGGACCGATGTCGTGGATCAATGTGATACTTCTGTTGGGAAGTATTGCTAGAGCAAATTCCTTACTAAGAGGGAGTGTTGATTTTTTGGGTAGCATTGGATGTGCTCTAGCTCCAAAATTTTGTGGAGGGGCTCGAACACATGAGATCTCCAAGACCCAAAAATCATTTGGAGAAATTCCACCCATATTGTATTTTAGTCAAATAATTAATATTTTTAATGGGGTTCCTAAGTCTAAACTTGGGAAAATTAAAATATTAATGGGTATTAATGAAAATATTGGTGAGAAGCTTCTAAGAGATGAGGATCAAGTCTAATTTAATCTTAGTCGTTGATTAGAGACTTAATCTCGGCCGCTGATTTCTCAACAGGAAAAGTATAAATAGAGGCTTGGGGTCAGTTGGAGAAAGACAAACAGAGAGAAAAAAGAATCGATTTTCTGAAGTGAGAAGTTCTCAGGAGAAAAATCGATTGAGGAGATCTCTAGCAAAGAGGGGCAATTCAACAGAGGGACTTCCGTCCAAGGTAGAGAATACATAGCAGAGAGGCAGAGCAGCACCAGGAGAGATAGCGCAGCTCTAGAAAGGGTGACGCAGAGGCTAGAGGAGCTGACGCAATCACTTAGACGCAACACTGGGGTTTCAGTGAAGCAAATCGAGCAGCAATTCAGCATATCGAATTTCTGAGCCGGGATGGCTCACTGGGAGGGTGACGCAGCTCCTAAAGGAGGTGAAGCAGTTCCAGTGCAGAGCTTGGAGCAACCATCGCTACCCAGCACTGGGGACAGTGCAATCACCTGTGGGGTTTGTTCATCCAGTTGCTGGATCAACAAAATATATGTCTCCAGATTGAGGTACTTTTGCCGGGTTTATTCTCTTTTGGGTGAGCCGGATTTGGCACCCTAGTTGTATTCAAAAATCTGATTAATAATAAAACCCTCATATCTGTTGCATTTATTTGGGGTAACATCGGATGTGCTCTAGCCATGAAATTTGGTGGAGAGGTTGGAGCACATGAAATCTCCAATACCCAGAAAGGATTTGGGCAGATTCTAAACAGTTCAAGAGATATTAAAATAATTAATGTTTTTAATGGAGTCCCTAAGTCTAAACTTAGGGAAAATAAAATATTAATGTGGATTAAATATGAAACTATGTTAGAATGCTCCAAAAGACATGGATCAAACCAGATCTAATCTTAGTCGTTGATTAGGGACTTAATCTCGGTCGTTGATATGTCAACAGGAAAAGTATAAGAGAAGGCTTGAGGGTCACTTAGAGAATACACTAGAGTGATTAGTCATTCTATTCTCTAAAGCGGGGTTTGTTAAGAGAGATAGAATTGGTGATTGCGAGAGCAGCTGAGGGGCATTGAGTACAAAGACAAAGAGAGGCAGAGATAGTGTCGAGATAGCAGCAGAGCAGAGAGAGAGAGAGACGCAAGAGCAGCCAGTGCTCACGCAGGGCCACATAGAGGCAGCTAAGTGCTACGCAGAGCACCAAATGGGCCAGCGTAGCTGACGCAGAGGCTCAGAGAGCTGATGCAAGGCCTCCTGGGGCTGACGCAGGCCAAGATAGGCTGACGCAGTGCCAGCGCTAGGCTAGGAGAGGCTGACGCAGTCCAAATTGGGCAGATGTTGGGGTTTCTAGGTAGATTGGTGTTGAGTAGCTGTCAAAAGGATTATCCGAGGTTTCAGCTAGTAGATTTGTCGTAAACCGAGAGGTATTACTGCTAAGGAAATTCTCTTTTGGGTAGGCCAGTTTTGGCACCCAGATTGTACCCTGATATTGCTTAATAAGAAAACCCTCAGATAGTTGCACCAGTATTTCCACATTGGGTTTTTCTGGGGACATTAGTCCAAAAATAATGGTGTCATATGGTGTGTTTGTTCTTGTTTCTTTTAGTTGTTGATCTGTAATATGTTGAGCATGCACTAATGTTTATTTTCAGTATTTACATTGTAAATAACTTGTTAAGAAAAAAATAACAAGTAGGTAGGAATAAATCAGATAAAGTGCATGGAGGGTTTGTAACTAAGTAAACTTAGACACTTCAACATGGTATTAGAGAGCAATTGCAGATCACAAGAGGACTAAAAGACATCACTCGAGGGGAGCAATAGTAGCAGAAAACAATTGTCCCGAGGTGGCAGAAGTTGTTTCTAGCAATGCAGAAGCCAAGGAGTGTGACGCAAAGCCAGCCAGGGCCACGCAGAGGAAGCCGAGAGCTGCGCAGAGCCCTAGAAAGGCCAGTGTTGCTGACACAGAGGGACAGAGGGCCAACACAGAGCATCCCAAGGCTGACGCAGACCCATCTGGGGTGACCGTAAGGTAGAGAGGGGCTGACGCAATTCACAGAGAGGCAGTTGCTGGGGTCTAGAAGGCTGCAGGAATATTGCAGAGTGGAGTTGGTGAGGTATTGTAGTCAGAACAATCCCTGACAGAGCAGGGCCAGAGGAGTAGTTACCAAGGGTTTCTAGTCGAGGAACTCGGATCAGAAGTGCAGCTGCACAAGTCAATCAGAGTAGGGGGCATCTCGACAAGCAGCAGAAGGATTTCCACGAGGGAAATCAGGACACAGAGGGAGTCCAGACGGGAAGTAGAGACTCATAGGAGTCAAACAGAGAACTTCCAGGAGGGAAGTAGAGGAGCATCATGGCACTACATGGGGTAAAAGACCAGGATAGACTGGACGGAGCATCGAATTTCGCAGTCTGGAAGGCCAGAATCTTATCAGTGCTTGACAGGAATCGTGTCAAGAACTTCGCCTTGAAGGTAATAGTTGTCACAATTGACCCCAATGATAATGATAGGTACGAAGAGGCGATAGCGAGGGCCAAGTGCATTATCCTTGACAGGGTCAAGGATCATGTGGTACCACATATAGCCACGAAGGAAACGATATTTGAGATGTGGGACGCTTTTAAGAAGCTATATCAATATACTTATGTGCAAAGAAGAATGCTGCTCGAGAATCAGATGAGGTCGTATCAGATGAAGAACGGACAATCAATTGACACCTTCCTCGGAGGATTGAATGAGATCCGAGACCAATTGACTGCTATAGGAGCGACACCGGATTAGGAGCTAATGGTGAGGACAGCCCTGAATGCTGTCTCATAAGACTAGGAAGTGTTTGTCCAAGGTATACTCGGCAGAGGGACACTTCCACCTTGGGACAAGATGTGGGTAGCTCTTTGCCAGGAAGAGATCAGACGGCAGTCGAAGACAGGTAGCAGCAGTAAGGGGATCAAAGTGAAGCAAGAGGAGGAAGATGTGGCCCTAGCATCTGAGGGGAAGCAGGAAAAGCGGAAGAAGAAAGATCCCTCCAAGATCAAGTGCTTCCACTGTGGGGAGTTGGGTCATTATGCGACCCACTGTCCAAGGAAGAAGAGTAAGGGAGAATCTTCTAAGACTAAGGCAGCGCCAGCAAACACAGAGAAGGAAGTTCTGACAGACGATGACTGTGCCATGAGTGCACACGCACCACTTGAGAAGAAGCGGGGAGACATCGAGCTATAGTCAAGCAGACTACAGGCGATGAGGGGTAGATCCTCGAGGTACCCAGAATCTTGGATTAGACCTTGCTACGGGTGCCCCGAAGAGGAGTAACAAGACTGACTGAGTCAGGCAGAGATGGATGCGGATGGAGCAGAGAGCTACAGTGCAGGAGTCCCAAGACAATGAGAGGCTAGCAGGTTGCAGCAGTGCGAGAGGCACAGGAGTGTTGCACCAGTGCAGGATGGCACAGAGAGGTGTGCAAGGGTTCGAGATGCAGGGAGTTGTTGCAACAATGCAAAGGTCAGTAGAGAGAGCACTTGTTAGCGGCAGAGAGAGCTTCAACATCGGGAGTGTCTCTAGCCCAACAGGGAAGTCAAGTTGGGAGATCAGTTACTTACTTCTCAGTAACTGAGTTGCAGTGCAGCAGTGGGCAGCATGATGCAGCATGATGAGAGGAGGTGCAATGAGGATGCAGTGCTGGGAGAAAGGACCAACAGCAACACGAATGCAGAGGGAGCTGTTGTACAGATGCAACAATGGCAATGGCAAAACCATGGGCAGCAGTACAAGATACAGCAGTGCAGAGGATGGTGGGCAGCAAGCCTAGCATTAGCACAGTGACCGATGTCGGATGATCAGAGTAATACTCAGTAAGGAGTACTGCTAGAGCACAGTCCTCGCTAAGAGGGAGTGTTGATTTGGGGTAGCATCGGATGTGCCCTAGCCACGAAATTTGGTGGAGAGGTTGGAGCATATGAGATCTCCAATACCCAAAAAGGGGTTGGGCAAATTCTAAACAGTTCAAGAGATATTAAAATAATTAATATTTTTAATGGAGTCCCTAAGCCTAAACTTAGGGAAAATAAAATATTAATGTGGATTAATATGAAACTATGTTAGAATGGTCCAAAAGACATGGATCAAGCCAGATCTAATCTTAGTCATTGATTAGGGACTTAATCTTGGCCGTTGATATGTCAATAGGAAAAGTATAAGAGGAGGCTTGAGGGTCACTTGGAGAATATACCAAAGTGATCAATCATTCTATTCTCTAGAGCGGGGTTTGCTAAGAGAGATAGAGTCAGTGATCGGGAGAGCAACTGAGGGGTATTGAGTACAGAGACACAGAGAGGCAGAGATAGTGTTGGATAGCAGCAGAGCAGCCAGAGAGAGAGACGCAGGAGCAGCCAGTGCTCGCACAGGGCCACGCAAAGGCAGCTAAGTGCTGCGCAGAGCACCAAAGGGGACAACATAGCTGACGCAGAGGCTCAGAGAGCTGATGCAGGGCCTCCTGGGGCTGACGCAGGCTAAGATAGGCTGATGCAGTGCCAAAATTGGGCTAGGAGAGGCTGACGCAGTCCAGATTGGGCAAATGCTGGGGTTTCTGGGGCAAATTGGTGCTGAGTAGTTGCTGGAAGGATTATCCGGGCTTTCAGCTAGTAGTTTTGTCAAAAACTGAGAGGTATTACTGCTAAGGAAATTCTCTGTTGGGTAGGCCAGTTTCGGCACCTAGATTGTACTCTGATATTTCTTAACAAGAAAACCCTCAGATAGTTGTACCTGTTTTCCCGCATTGGGTTTTCCCGGGGACATTAGTCCAAAAATAATGGTGTCACATGGTGTGTTTGTTCTTGTTTCTTTTAGTTGTTGATCTATAATATGTTGAGCATGCAGTAGTGTTTATTTTCAGTATTTACATTGTAAAAAACTTTTTAAGAAAAAAATAACAAGTAGGTAGGAATAAATCAGATAAAGTGCATGGAGGGTTTCTAACTAACTAAACTTAGAAACTTCAACATGTTGCACCGGTTTTCCCGCATTGGGTTTTTCTAGGGACATTTAGTCCAAACATAAGTGTGTCCTTTATACGGTTGTCTCATTTATTTTTCAATACTTGATTTGTATAGTGGTGTACGTTGTAGTGTATTTACATTAATATTTTCTAAAGAATTCTAAAAATAACTTGTTAAACAGAAGAACACTAGGTAATGAAAATCAATTTACTATAGTAGGATTTCTGACTTGTTCGATTCAGAAATTTTCACAGAGTGAAGAGGACAAGATATCCTCAAGAGAAGAGAACAGGTGAGGTTCTTGGGAGGTGAGTAGAAGGTGCAACAGCCAGAGAAAGCAAGGAGTGCTCAAGAGGTTCCAGTGGAGGGAATCAATGAAACACCAATAGCCAGAGCAAGGTGAGGAGTTCAGGTAACAAATGAGTTAAGGCTTGTTACAGGGCTACGTTGTAGCTCATGGTTAACATGGAGCACATGCAAAGAAGGAAGAAGATGACCATTGCTTCTCATGAAAGGTTGTGTAAAATCCACAACAGAGGGGAGAAGGATGCCAAGAGAGATGGCATGAGGAAGCTAAGTCAGGACGAATTTCAAAAGGAGAACACTGAGTTGAAGGCACAACTTATTGTGCTCATGCAGATACTACAGGAGAGGATAGAAAGCCAGAGAATGAACTTCAGGAGGAGGTCCAAGTTATTTGTTAAACATAAGGAATTTAAGAGGAAATCACCAAAAGCCAAAGAGTTAGGGAAACAAGGGATGAGGCCTTTGAGAGTGGGTTGCGATTGCTATGACTAGGGCAATTCAGCGATGTGCATAGGCAGTGAATAGCGATGGCATGATTGGCAATGGTTGGCGGAAGATGGATGCAAGAACACTAATGCGGATGCGGAATGCTAGTTCTAGGGGTACGTGCGGATGGAGAAAGCGACAACGTGGTTGGGCAGCAGTTGCTATAGGTTGGTAGTTTCAGCGGCAACACGAGAACAGTGCGAGACGCTATATGCCTGGTGATCGATCAAGCTACACTTCAAGGCAGCAACAAGTAAGTTCCTTTTGGTTCGTATATATATATTTATATAACTCTCTTTTTTCTTACATAGATTTTTTTATATATAATTTTTTAACTTTTTTCTCATATATGAATCTTTTTTTAAATATGATCTTTTATCCCTTTGTTTTATAATAATTTTTTAATTTAATTATTTTATATATATATAAAGAGAGAGACTCTTTTTTCTTTCTTTCTTTCTTTTTTGTTTTTTAATTTGACCTGATTTTTTTTTTTACTTTCTATGTGGCCAAAAGCCTAATGGCGAGATGGAGAAACTCCAATTGTAGAGAAATGCTTGAACTGCAACAACAATAGAGTTGACGAAAAGTCGATGGCCATGGGCCTCGATCAAGGAGCGTGGCTCTATGCAGCGGTGAAGCAGCCAAATGATCGACTACTCTGATACCAAATGAAGCGAACAAAGTTCCTTCTTCAGATTAATTACTCCAGAAGACTTGGAATATAAAGATATCCATGAGGATATAAATATTATATATTAAATGTGTAAATAAGAATGATGATACAATGAGAGTGAGGGGCCTAGTTATATATTAGGCAGGTGCCTCTTCATGGAGAGTCATGTCCCATTTAGACATGCCTCTTCAACCTAATTACTAATTAACTAATCATTATTACAATTATCCTCATTTACTTACATTTATATTATTTACATATATTTTATTACTTACATTTATATGGGTGCGCTGTTAAGGCACTCCTTGCGATAGGTCACCGGTTCAAATCCCCCGTGGGTACTTAGGTTAGTCTTAACGTTAAAAAAAAAAACACTGTTGTTCTAGGCACAAAAATCGAGGTAGTTTGACCCTTGCGTTGACTAGCGTTCACTGCCCTAATTCAGGTTGTTGCGTTGACTTTTGTTAACCAAGTTTGACTAGTTATTTTCGGACCATTTTGGGCTGCATTATCTTGTTGTTGGAGACCAAGTTGACCGAGTTGTTTTGGAGGTCAATTTCAGCCATGTTGACCAACATTGACTTTTGGTTAGGGCTTTCTGTTTCTATTGTTTTGACTTATCAGTTTCGGCAAGTGAATATTGTAAATTGTACTCTCTTTGTGCTGAACTTTTGAAGAATTATAAGAAGAATTGACTAAGGGTTTTCCCACATTGGGGTTTGTCCTTGGCTGGTGCCATATCTTGTGTCCTCGTGTTTGCTTGTCTTCTACTGTTATAGTTTATGTTCTATCTGCATTCTACTATCGTGTTGATCTGATTGCTAATCTGGATATGACATTGGGCTAATGAAGTAAGATTGCTCTAAGCATAGAACATACCATTGTTATCCTAAAATTAATAGATAAGCATGATGAAAGTGTGACAATAAGATTGATTCTCTTGTTGATCTTCGTAAAGTTTAGTAAATCTAACATGTGGTAGAATTGGAAGCCCTGACTTGATTATTATGACCCTTGAAGTCTGAAGACACTCTTATATGACACTATCCCTTGATGAATGTTTGATAACATGACAGTGACTTGTTATGATATGTGTCTAAGACCCTAATATTGTTTGTGATCTAACAGATTTGTTGTAGCAAGACAATATTATGATAGACAGGTTGATGATGTTGATTGAAGTGGCTTCTCATTAAGAGGAAGAAACTCTCCTTAAGATCCCATCACCTATTATTTGCAAACACTTGACTGTTGAAGGAAGGATTTTGAACATGAATAGCCATCTGATGTTGTTTTGGCAAGTTCTGATCTAAGAAGAGAAGGTTTCTCCTAGTCCAACCCACAACCGTTACGGGAAAGGCTTAAGAGTGTGGTTATAGGCCTCACAACCGCACAGATGAAGGCCTATGGGTGTGGTTGTGCCTTTAGGTCACAAAAACTAAAGTCTTATGCACGATATCAAGGGCATACCAGGAGTATGACAGACTTACAGACATGGAGAAAATGATGGAAGAGTTCTATAAGCAGGGAAGTTTCTAAGAGAGCATTGTATGGTTTGTATTAGCCCATTGTATGACATTGGGCTAATGAAGTAAGATTGCTCTAAGCATAGAACATACCATTGTTATCCTAAAATTAACAAATAAGAATGATGAAAGTGTGACAATAAGATTGATTCTCTTGTTGATCTTGGTAAAGTTTAGTAAATCTAACATGTCGTAGAATTGGAAACCCTGACCTGATTTTATGATCCTTGAAGTCTAAAGACAATCTTATATGACACTAACCTTTGATGAATGTTTGATAACATGATGGGTGACTTGTTATGATATATGTCTGAGAACGTGATATTGTTTGTGATCTAACAATTTTGTTGTAGCAAGACAATGTTATGATAGACAGGTTGATGATGTTGATTGAAGTGGCTTCTCATTAAGAGGAAGAAACTCTCCTTAAGATCTCAACACCTATTATTTGCAGACACTTCACTGTTGAAGGAAGGATTTTGAACATGAATAGCCCTTTGATGTTGTTTTGGCAAGTTCTGGTTTAAGAAGAGAATGTTTCTCCTAGTCCAACCCATAACCGTTATGGGAAAGGCTTAAGAGTGTGGTTACAGGCCTCACAACCACACACATGAAGGCCTATGGATGCGGTTGTGCCTTTAGGTCAAAAAACTTGAAGTCTTATGCACAATATCAAGGGCACACCAAGAGTTTGACAAACTTACAGACATGGAGCAAATGATGGAAGAGTTTTATGAGCAAGGAAGTTTCTAAGAAAGCATTGTATGGTTTGTATCAAGCTCCCCAAACCTGGATAGTCAATTTCATGGTGAAGCCTGGAATCAGTACCAATCCAGGGCTCTAAGTTGGTCCAAGGTATGCCTTTGATTTTTTATTTTATATGCTAATGATCTATTCTTGACAGGTAGTAAGCCTCTGATGCTCGAGCGTTAGAGGGAGTTGGCCATTAAGTTCGAGATGAAAGATCTTTCAAAGATATGAGTTTGCATGAATAGACTGATGATTGGAAGAGCACATTAAGTTCATTGTTGCTAGCATGGCAAGCTATGGGGCAGTTTGGTAAGGAAGCTCCTTGGAGATTTGTTTGAGCAAGTTCTGGATATGACCGTGATATATTGCGATAACAAGAGTGGGATTCAATTGGCAAAAGAATCTCGTATGTACCTAGGACAAAGATATCTTCATAGATTGAGACTGTGTCATTGTATGAGACAAGTTTAGGCTTGTGGTTGTTGCCTTCGTGAGGAGGATGAATAAAGTATCCTTTGTGCGACATATTTTTGCTCTAACATAATGTTTGATTTGATGCCCCGCATGAACAGGAAAACATAGGATTGTTGCTCTTGGTGATGTTTGAGGCAACTCTTCAGTGAGTTGGTTAAGTTGGTACCGAATGTGAGCTCGTTGATATGTTTCTGATCTACAGAGAGCAACATGGATTGATGGATGTGACCCTCCTAAAGTAAGGGTCCGAGTTGAGGATATTGAGTCAACTCTTCGCCCTATCTGAGCTCCCAAGGTGAGGAATTGAGATGTAGAGCCCCTAGGGTTGAGGGATCTTTGGACAATAAGGTACCACCCCTACCTATTACCCATAGGGTCGGAGATGTTGCTCCCCTATCTTGGTCTATAGAGAGTATACCCCAGTTGGCATCTATCTTTCCCACCCATCTCACCAATTGGTGTTGGTTGCTTGAGTTAGGTGTGATCCTTAATATTCATTATAAGTGCCATCCCACTCAAGCTAGAGATACAGGTGTTTTACCACTGACTCTTAAGAGTCATGTTGGGAAGATCAACGGAGTTTCCTGGGTTGTAGCATTGGGTTCCCCGATGGCAGAGTTTCATGTTGAGAAATCTATAGGGCAGTAGTTAGGATGATTTATCTTTCTATGAGAACTGCTTGTGATATTTTTTTTTGCTTTTTCTTACTTATTAGCTTCTTCTCTTATTATTATGCTTGTTTATCATCAAACAACTACCAAGAACAAGAATAACAATACTACACAAGTACACCGGATATAGGTTGCAAGCAAGGGCCAAAACTCTCCACTTTAGAGGAAAACACATAAATCTCCTCTTCGTATAGGTTCTTCAATTGACGAATTCCAAGACCTCTAGACCAAGACCAATATCCTTCCAAGACCAAATCTGACCTCTCTTAATGATGTGCTTCCTTTGTCCAAGTCCAACCTAGTGAAATCTCTTCCAGCAGCACGACTTCGACCCGTAGCTTCATAATTTCGGCCTCTGTTGCAAGTCTGAAATTTCTGGCCCCCAACAATTGCCACTACATCCACAAGTGAGCGTAATTTAGCCTTCCAAGGCCTTCCAGCAACTTCACTTGCTTTTCTTCCTTGTCTAGGGCTAGAAGGTGACCTAGTAGGCCCTTCTTCCAATAACTTTTGATCCTCTTTCAGCAAATAGAGAATTTCGACCTTGAAGCAACAAACCCTAACCTTCCTTCTTCGCACATGTGAGATGGAATTAGCCTAGAAACTTCTTCTTTTGTCCTCTTTTGTCTTCGCTAGCCTTTTTCTGCTCCTCCTTCGCTTGAATGAGATGTGAAGTGAATGTATCTCAAGGAGGTCGAATTCCCTCCTTTATATAGGTTTCTTAGGTTGGACGTGGCTCCTCAAAATAGGCCGACTTCTTAGCTGCTAGGCTGACTTGGTCTTGAAGGGTATTTTGACATTTTTAATTACAAAAATAATTTTCTTTAGAAGTTACAATGTGCCCGATGGGGTCTTCAACTTATGACAATGACTCTTTTGACTTCTTGACCTAGGACAAACCTTAGAAGCACTCAATGGATGCTTGACCTCTAAAATAAAAGACCTTGAGCATGAAACCCATGCTCCAAAAATAACAAAAATAATTTTTCTTTCATTTTACAAAACACAAGAATCAAAAGTACATTTCATACTTATGAAGACCGAACCTAGTTACACATTTTTCAACACTCCCTCTTAACTAGGGAGGTATTCATAAATGGTACATGGACATTCTCAATCTGAAGAAGAGTCTAATTGGTAACCCATTTGTTTAGCATCATAACAACCAACATTGTCACATAGCAAGGCCTTGACTAACAGCTCTATCTCTCCACAAGATCAGAGCATAATGCTGGCAAGACTAATGATTTATAAACACCATCATCATTGTCTCTCAAGGCACATACCCCACCCAAGTGTTCACAAAGTATGTCCTTCTTTAACTATTCTTATCTTGGATAGCTAGTCCACAAAGAATATTGATCCTTGACTACTCTTATCTTGGATGCCCTACCTCATCCTCATAGAGTATCGCATCTCAGATGCTTACCCAATCCTCCATTCTATCTTCCCAAGTGAAGACACGAATGATGTGTTTATCTCTCCCTCTCAACTAGGGAGGATATATCAACCAGACCAAGCTTGTCTCTCAAATATACAAGCTTCTTATTAGGAAGATATTTTGACAATATGTCAGCAACCTGCTCATCGGTGGAGATATATTGTAGCAGCAACACACCATCTTGTACTAGCTTCTGAATGTAGTGATACTTATTGTTTATATGCTTTATATTTCCATGAAATACTAGGTCTTCATACAATCTTATACAAGTGGTGTTATTACAATGTATCAATGTAGGGTCCATTGGTCCTTCAAACAAGTCGAGCAGCAACTTCGTCAACCAAACCGCTTCTCTACTTACTTCACAGGCTGCAATATATTCAGCCTCAACACTACTTAAAGAAACTGATTCTTGTTTTCTTCTCATCCATGAGATCATGGAGGATCCCAAACTAAAACATCCTCCTATAGTGCTCCTTCCATCATGCTCATTGCCTCCCTAGTCGGAATTTGTATATCCAATCAAGTGGACAGCATTCCTTCTTTCATATTTCAGGCAGTACTGGATTGTACCTTGCAGATATCTTAGAAATTGCTTGGCTACTATCCAATGATCATGTTTTTGCTCAACTTGGAACCGACTGAGAACATTTATTGCAAAACATATGTCTGGTTGAATATTCACCAAGTACATTAGTGAGCTAATTAATTGTCTATACCTGGTCGGATCCACTGACCTTGATTTGGAACTCCTTAGTCTTTTCAAGCTTGTGCTCATCAAGGTTGTCATTGGTTTGCAATCCATCATGTCAAACCTCTTCAACATCTCAATCACATACTTCCCTTGACGTAGATAGATCTCATCAGGTTCCTACGAGAGTTCTAGTCCCAAATAGTAGTGCATCAACCCAAGAACCTTCATATTGAACTCTGTTGCTAGTTGCTTCTTGCATTCTTGGATTCGACCTTCCACACCTGTCAAGAGAAGATCATCCACATACAGAAGAATAATCACAGGCTCACCTTTTACAACCTTGATGTAGAGATTCGGATGAACAGAACTCTTTGTGAAGCCCAATCTTTGAAGGTATGCATCCATCCTAGCATAACATGCCCTTGGTACTTGCTCATATAATGCCTTCTTCAACCTGCAAACATAAGCCCCTCTATCTTTGACTTCAAATCCCAAGGGTTGCTCTATATAGACTTCTTCATCAGTGTGTCATTTAGGAATGCAGCCTTGACATCCATTTGATCTATATTCCATCCCATCGATGTTGTCAAAGAGACCAGTGAGCGTAGAGTTATATACCTTGTTGTTGGAGCAAATGTCTCTTCATAATGATGCCTTTTTGTTGAGAGAAGCCCCTAGCCACAAATCTTGCCTTATACTTGTCAATACTTCCATCTGTCACATATTTAATCTTGTAAAGCCACTTGGAAGTTACCACAGACTTGTCTTCAAGCCTAGGTACAATCTCCCATACCCCATTCTTCATTATTGATCGATATTCATCATTCATGGCATCTTTCCATTCTTGATGATTGATAGCTTCTTCAAAATTGGATGGCTCTGCTTCTATTAACGTTGTCATATATGTTGCATACCCTAAATATCTTTTGGGCTTCTTGCTTTCTCTAAATGTGCCTTTAGTTGCTCCATGACCTTCTACATCTAATAGAGTAGATTTCAACCAGTTCGGTCACTTTCTAGTATTAAGGATTACCACAAGTTGTATAGCTTCACTGGGACCTTCATCTTCATGATTTGATTCTTATTCCTCCCTAGTAACTTCGTCTTCAAATACCGAAAGTTCTTCATCATTAGAGTCCATAAGGAGATCCATTGATTTCTTGAATGCAATACTTTCGTCAAATATCACATCTCGACTGACTTCTATTCAGTGTCCTTTTACGTAGATCCTATAGGCCTTAGAAGAATTATTATCGCCAACAAATGTCCCCTTCATGCCTGATGGATCCAACTTCTTTCTCTTGTCCTTTAGTATATGAATATAGACAGGATAACCAAAAATTCGAAGATAATCCACGCTTGGTTTCTTCCCAGTGAATGCTTCTTCAAGAGTCATGTAATATTGTGACTTGTGTGGACTTCGATTTTGTATGTATACAGTTGTCTTCGTAGCTTCACCCAACAAAAATTTCAGCAAATCTTGATCATGTAGCATAGCTTTTACACTTTCTTCAATGGACCAATTATTTCGTTTTGCAACTCCATTTTGCTCGGAATTATACGGGGCCATTAGCTCCCTCTTAATACCAAACTCCTTATAGAAGGCTATAATTTCCATGGATGTGTATCCTCCTCCATTCAGACCTTAATATCTTGATTCTCCTTTCTATAAGGTTCTCTACATCAGCTTTGAATTCTTGAAATTTGATAAGGACTTCATCCTTGGATGGTCATCTATGAATGTGACATAATATAGATGACCTCTAAGTGACTTTGGAGTCAAAGGACCACAGATATTGAAATGAATAAGATTCAAGATTTCTTTTGACTTTGAAGCACTACTTCCAAATGATCTCTTGTTGTTCTCACCCAATGCACATCCCTTCCATACACCATGATCTTCTTTTAGTTTGGACATGTCGTTCACTATTGAATTTAGGGTTGTTAAGATTTTGTAGTGAAGATGACCAAATCTTCTATGCCAAAGTTCACATGGGCTAATTTCAATGTGAACCAAAGCTTAAGTGAGGGGAGTTAACAGTCTGTAAAGTCTTCCTTCATGGATCCCAATCATTCTTGCATCTTCTATGCTTGAGTTTTTACGCCTACTGTTATCACCTAGAACTGCAGTCACATGTACATAATGTTGTCCAAAAAAATTTCATTGTCAAAAATGGGTGTCAAATGGTTGTTGTCCTATGTTTGTTACTTAGGGATCATGTTTTAGAAAGATATTGATGTGAATCATTTTCAAATACCGTTAGTCATCCTCCATCATGATTGTATAAGGCATGTCTTATCTTGTTTACGTCACTGGTCCTTTTCGCATTTCCGTAGCGCAGTTTTATTGGCTGATTTTGCAGCGCAATGATGTTTTAGCTTTTTCACAGTGTGTCAGTAACCAGCCATTTCGTAGCGCATTTTGTTAATTTATAACTATCTGCGCTACGAAATCGTGGATTCGGGTATTTTGCAGCACAGATTCTTGAAATGTCATGTCTGGGGGGATGAGTCATTGTGTCCGTCCATTTATTGTTAGTTGGCGTCCTTTCCAAGCGATTATGAGCCATCATTCCACCAATAGGTTCATAGCCACGCACATAAAAATCATTCAAACGGTTTTGTAATGCATGGTAGTGTTATGATGTTTGTTAATGATGCATGAACTGACTCGTTTGTATGATAAGACTGTTAAATTGCAAAGGAGCCCAAGTTTCTTCTTTAAAAGAACCTGATTGCAAGCGAGCCTGCGTTCCAAAATTTGAATTTGCCATTTGAGTTGAAGCTGGTGGTGTTTCTCTGTGCGAAAGATTTCAAAGAGAAATGGAGAAAAAGGGGCATCGGTCTGGAAGATGCCAAAGAACAGAACCTGAGGGATTGGATCTTGCATTAAGAGATGAAGGTGTAAGAAAAGCTTTTAAGGATGCTGGT
>APFE030755974.1:17064-46992 GCA_000404065.3 Pinus taeda
AGCACACTTATGACCTTTATTGTATTTTCTATCACAACTGTAAAAAAGCCCTTTTGCTCTTTTTTCTTCCAATTGTTGTGGTGTCAACCTTGTAGGTTGTGGAAGGCTAGGGGCATCAACACTTCCATATTTGTAGTTGTGAGTGGTAGGCTTCCTCGTTGCCATCATTTTGCTTTCCATTTTTCTTGCCAACCTGAATGCCTTCTCTAACGAATCAGGTTCCTAAAGGCAAACCTCGTGTTGGATATTATCCTTTGAAGTCCCTATGAAGACATCAATCCTATGCTCCTCTCAAATATCTTTTACCCTTATGTTAAATTTTTGGAAGTCCTCAATGTGCTCCATCATTGAACCCTTTTGTTTGAGATTTATCAATTGGATAAAAAAAGGTGTTGCTTTTTGTATCCCCATAATGTGCTATCATTTCTTCCACAAAAATTGCCCAAGTGACAATTTGTTTGCGAGAGCAAAGCCATCGATACCATACAAACTAATTGGGTTCCAAATATAAAGTTGCAATACATACCTTTTGTGTGTTTTGCACATTATGGAGATTGAAAAATTTCTCCATCTATAGTATCCATGTTTGGAGATCCTTGCCATCAAAATTCCTCATATTGATTTTTGGAACATGGTGGGTCTTAAATCTAACATTAGAGTCTATGAAATCATCATTAACATTTATTTTGTTCTCATCATGAGTTTCTTTTACTGCCCTTTCACCATTAATAACCATTTATTGTAGCAACTTATTCAAATTTATCTTCAATTCTTCCATCTTATCATCCATGCCATTCATCTTAACATCCATGCCATCCATCTTAGCTTCCACACCGTCCATCTTAGTTTCCACGCCATCCATCTTAGCTTCCAAGTCATTCATATTAGCTTCTATAACTTTCTTGAAACCATCCATCTTAGCTTCTACGTCTTTCTTTAAACCATCCATCTTATTTTATGTTACCATTTGTGCGAGTGAAATTTGTTGCACTTGGTTTTGTAATATTGATATACCATGTTGCATTTCTTCCTCTTCTTCATGAGTCATGCTAGAGCTTTCAGGTTGCTTACTAGGTGTTTCCATTTTCTTTCTTTGGGGCATCAATTACCACTAATGATGCTTCACTATGCCCTTTTAATTCCTTCAAACTAATTTTTCAAACCAATCTTATGCAAAAAGTTAAAAAATACACATCCTTTTTCACTTTTAGGAGCTCGATATTGAATCTAATGTACCTCTGTAATTTTGGATCTCCCAGTTCTGAAATCGTGACCTGTAATATCCCTTTGCGTCCTATTTCCAATGCCACTAGCCTGATCAAAATTGGATTCTCCAAGAAAGAGTTATGCAAAATGTCCCATGGTGACCTGATTATAAACTAGTTCAGTAGAGCAAACTTGTACGATGTGCCACGTGCCACTGTTTCGACATTAGTATTTGAAACTGATACATAGAAAACTAGAGGTCATCCTCTTTCTGAAACTTCTGATGATATTTCAATCTGATGCTCAAAACGAAATCTATGATGATTTTCCCTAGGTCACCTGTTTGGAATGTAATACGGGAGTCTGCAAAAACACCAACTTCCTTAGACCATATCTCCACAAATATAGCGAGAAAATCTCTCAAATTTGGGTCTGAAGTTCAGAACTATTTTAGCCCAAATGGATTTTTTTTAGCTTCTGGAACATCGCAGAAAAAGTGTTATAGCGAAAATGGCATGATGACCTGTTTGGAGCAGCGAAACCCTAGAATCCAAAGCTCTGATACCAAATGTTATGAAACTAGCTCACAAAAAGATAGAAAAAATAGATAAACGCTTTAGAAATAAACGTCTTCGAGGAGGCAACCTCCTTTACATTACACAAATGAACAATTCTTAGATGATTCAAATGACAAAACCTCCTTTCTATATATAGGAGTCTATGAGGTCACAATATAACCAAGCCGACCTAACAATAATAATATAAAGGCACAAAAATAACAATAGACGGATTCTATGGGGCACAATATTAACAATATGGGGACAATAGGGGCACAATAATAACAATAAGGGATACAACGAAAATAGTAATGGGGGAATCACTAATTTTATAGGGACCTAACAGCTTCATACTGAGCAGCTAAAATATCACCTTCTTGAAAACAAAAAAAGTTGTCACTAGTGGCATCACACTCCATTGGATCTTCATTTTGTAGTCGTGTCTAGTCTTCCTTCTTTAAGTGAAGGTAGTCAATGTAAGTCTGCAAACAAACAACATTTACAACTTTCATTTATAATGCATAGTAAGAAGAACAAATATCCAAGCACATGCAAAACAACTTTGGGACATGATTATACCTTGAAAGAGGATTTTACTATCCTTTAGTTTGGTCCTAATCTAACGCACATGGTGCTGAAGATTCCAGTTACTAGAAAAATATTCACAAGTCATGATCAAAACTCCTTTCACAACAATATTATTTCTACAAATTTCATTTTCAAAAATCACTCTCTACCTCAACTCCATCACCAGGTTTGGCATCATCCACTAGCTTTTCATCCATTAACAAGTTGACTGTATGTGGGGTTTCCCCCTTTGGAATGGCATTGGGGCTTTCTTGCAACCTTACGATCTATTTGTCAACAAACCTGAACCCAAAATAAAGGAGAAGGATAACATTGTAATAATGCAAATTCAATAACTAAATTACTATTTAACTCAACTATATTTACAGTTACCTACATATATTATAAGCCAGAGTCATGAAGTTCATAATAGCACATTCTAGCCTTGCACATTGAGTAGGTTCGTCAATTTGATCTAGTAGTCGGGTTATGAGTAAAAACATGAGTTTCCAAATACATTTTTGAACCTCTTTTGAGACACAACCATGTTCATAGAAAATGAGTAGTATTCATTAAGAGAGGTTGAGAACTACTTACAATGGCATGAATAAGTCATGAACATTGATGCATCACTCTAAAATTGAATTATTTTGCCTTCAGTATAAACTCTATTCTATTTAATAAACTATAAAATCATGAAGAAACACAAACAACAATAAAGCGTTATAACTACGGAAAAAAATATAGTTTCACTCAAGAAAATGAATACTTCTATCAATAGGCACTGGTGGTGGAGAATAGCCACAAACAAGGCATCTGAAAAATGTCTCTCTTATTTCTGCAATTATTCAGCTACAATGTATAATCATGCCTTTCACTGAAAGATTTTTCTCAATATCTAGATTTCAAGGCCAACACAACCCAGGCTTATTTTCTACCAAAAAGGGGCATTGAACAAAATGGATAAAGAGATTAGATATCATAGAAAAAATGCACTAGTCACCAAAGCCTATCTAAGGGATTCAAATCTCGCATGTTAACTGTATCTTTGAGGTTGAATATTCTTTCCTAAATACAAAAGAAATTATGTAAATAAAAATAAATATTTTATACAATTTTATAGGGTGGTCAATTTCAAAGAACCATGCAAAAGAAACCATAAGCTAAAAATGAGATAGAGACTTGACACATGAAACTTGAGGAGGATTGCAGTATGCCTACCTATATGTGCTTCTCCCATAACAGTTTAAGGCGAACACCAACATCCATCAAAGTTGTATAAAAAATAGCAAGAACTTCAACGGGGTATATAACCATCTTCCCATAAAGGTCTTCATCATAATCCAAGATGTTCATTGCATGAATGTTCAAAGAATCACCTTCTACTTCCATTGTCTATAGGGGTTGTCAACTAAATGTGGTCAACACAAAATATAAATGTTGTGTTATGAGCTTCGGGAACACTATATTGTTGAAAACATTATCATATACAAAGTAGTCCACTCCTTCAGATCCTGGAAATATTTTGGACTAAGAAACATAACTATTGTTTTCTTCAACTTGATTAAGGTGGTTGATATGCCTGTCTTTAGCTTTACAACTTTATCACACTTACTATCATTCTCTTCTTTGCTTGGGTTTGGTTCTGTCGTAGGGATGATCTGATCACAAAACTTACACTTTATATCAGTGCTCAAGCCAGAAGGCAGAGGCTGATGTAGAGTGTCTTTCTTGTTAAGAGCTTCCTAATTCTCAAGAATGCAGCAAACTTGTATGATATTTTGGTCATTGGAATAGTTTTAACTTACATCTTACTAGTAGTTTTAACTTGTTACAACTTACTAGTATTTTTAACTTTTAGTGTTAAGGCATTGTAATAGCTTTCTATATTAGTTGACATTATTTACCAAGAAATGTTTGTATAATCCTACTAAAACACAACATTATAATGAACATTCTATTGGAGAGAGACTAGACACATTCAGGGGAGGGTTGTTGACTTTATTCCACTTTTATTAGTAGTATCTGCTTCAACAACCAATGAGAATCTCAGGATCTTGTCATTGACCCATGAAAATGGCTTCAATATCCACCAATCACAAAATTATTAGCACTTTATCAAAGGAAATGGCGTCACCCTCTATGCTTGATCACTATAGAAAACAAGACCACATTAAGCTCTGAGTGCTTCTAATCTGGAGACTATATGACTACCAAGTTGAGCCAAAATTTGGGTATATGGGCACCATTAGGTGAAAATATACTCTAGTGATGATTTTTGCATGCTCTATGTATCTTTGAACATGGTTGTTATAGTGGTTACTCAACCATAAAAAATCTTGCAATTCTCCTGCTAGCTCTGAACCTTTTTAAAAGTTTCTCATAAGAAAAACAATTACTGATGTAATCCTTTTTGGTACAAATTTTCTCTAAGGGTTTGAAGCCATATTAGATGGCCCAGTATAATTTGCATGCTTATCTTTGGCAAATAAGTCTTGCCACCAGTGCTATTGTTCATACCTATTCTTTGGACAATCTAATGTGAAGACTGAAACTCAAAGGATTGGAATGATGCATTCCACCATCAATTCTCATTTGTGGAACCTACCTTATCAAAAAGTCTTAGTAGCCCTTTAGCAACACATAAGTCGTACTCAAATATAGGATTTGGGATTGTCAATTTCAATAGAGCACAAAAGAACTCTATATCATTACATCTTCTGCAATCGATCAGATCTCACCTTCTAGGGTTCAGATGAGCTCCATACTGTTACAAGAATTCACTTGGTAGGCAAGAGTGAAATCTACCAAAAAATTCATAAATTGCTGTCTTCCAAGACTGGTTCTGGCTTCATTGGAAGCATTGTATATTTCATTATCACTGAGGCATGGAAGGCTTTGAACCAACATTGTTGTGGTCCTCCATATCTTCCACTCAGTTTCATCCTAGTATAGTGATAAGAGCACATGGTCAACGCTCCTCCTTGCCATATTGTTTTCCTAAAGGGATTGTATGCATGCAAATTCAAACTTATTTTGAATATCATCAACATAAGTTTTCATCCTTCTTAAACCAAGGAACAAATGACCAATCATGGAAATATCCACAAGGATGTTCAGATTTGTCAACAGGAAAATCTCAAGCTCTCTTATTGCTCTGATTTCACAAATAATCATACAAGTTTGATGACCCTCACATTAACTATCACCTTTTGTTTCTTTTTCTAAAAATGAGAAATTGAGTGAAAGGAATATGTTCATTTCATTGTTGGAAAAATATCTCCAAAACATTATGTGTTTGATGTGAATGGGTATGATGGAATTTTTTGTTTGTGTCACATTTGGTTTTAGCACACTATCATCATGAGCATAAAAATCCAGTCCATAAAAAATCAATGGGTGATAATTGAATTTTTTATCCTTGGGAAACCATTTTAATGCCATCTTGCTTGTAACCTTGAACCAAGATGTTTTTCATTGCCAATCAATCCACTTTTGTTCAAGTTTCCATCATGTTCATATAGAGGAACAACCCTAATGGTGTTGGAAATAATACTGAGACGAGGGGTGAATCAGTGTTATCAAATCAATAATTTTTCATTTCCCAAATAGATTTATATACGCTACTTCAGTGAAGTGAACTAGCATGTACACACAACTATTATTAGAGAAACCAACATATACCCAGAGAACTTGTGATTTAGTAAATTTATCATGTGTTGATCTTTAATCGGTGCATCAGTAACTTATTAAACAATGCATTAAAAACAAAATAAACCATCACACATAAGAAACACACATGAATACCAAGATTTAAGGTGGAAACCCAATGTGGGTGAAAACCACTTGTTGCTTTCGTTTATGTATTCTTTTAGTAATAAGAAAATCTATTTACAATCTTCTACTAGTGCAAACTCATACCAGTACGTAGGCACCCACCTGAAGAAGGCTACAACCTTCTCTCATTTTCCAGCTTCTACTGGAAGGAAGCTACAACCCCTAGCACTTGTACTAGTCAATGTATTTACCAGTATGTAGGCGCTGACCCATAGAAGGCTACGACTTCCAGGGACCATGTTTCATAAATTTTTAGACTTGATGCTCCTGGTACACAACAATACACATGAATGCCTCATTTCATCAAATTTTCATACTAGACCCATCAAAACTTCAAATTGCATCAACCAATAATTAGTTAATCTGAATAGTTATATCACTATCGCCAGAACATTGTGCTGAACCTATAAATCTGCATTATCATTCAGGACCAACTGCAACCTCAAAAAAATCATGTATCATAACATATACGCTGCTTTCCTGAACCCAACCTGCATGTATATGCTACATCCTTTAATCAAACTTGCGTATACCTTCAAAACTACTAAAACATAAAACTTTTGAATCAATTCTGTACCAAATAGCAATACACTGAACATCTACTGTCAAATTAGAGAGATTTACATAGGCAGTAGCAGAGATCACCCTTCTCACTTATACAATCAATCAATCAGATATCAAACTCCTTATGCATTCAGTTTTACATTCAGATCTAAGAAGACATCATTGACAAACAATAGTAAAACAATAGAACTAATCAGATAAATTAGTTAGATCTTGAAGAATAGGCCTTTCTTTTGTATATGCTACTTGGGAAAGTAGAACTTGCGTGTACATGCACTTTTACCGAGACGACCCAACATATATATTTGCAAATATTAACTCATAATGTCGTTGCTATTTCGGACTTTCGATAGAGCTAGATCATGACATTTAAAGAATAAAACAACTGCACACAATTAGATCTGGCACAACCAATATTAGATCATTTAATGATAAGTCATTTCAAGTCTCATAATCCTAATCCAACATTGAATTCAAGGTGCAAAATGTTTTTAGATCAAATCACAAATATAGCCCTTGGAACATAAAATATACTTCAGATAGAAGTATTCATTAGAAACCCTTTCACTTTCACACCTTGACATTATGATATTCTCCTCCTTATATAGTTTTAGGCCTTTCTCAATATGTCAAACCAAAACCACTTAGGACCCGTGCTATTCTTGGATGAGATCAAATAGTCACTACTTCACTCAATATTGTGGGCTAATGCCATGGTGTTGACCCCTGGTATTGACTCCTCTTGAATTTCCTTGATTTTACAACATATATGTGCTTTTCTTCTTGTGAAAGTTCATGTATATGGATATTCTCTTTTTGTTATGTGAACCAATGTGTATACATTGTTTTGACCAAGTGGACCTATGTATACATATTAAACTACTTTTTGCCATCCTTTACATTCAAATTCTTCATTATGATTAGTAGACTTTATTTCCATATTCATGTTCTTCTGTACCAATGCCCTGTTACATATGAATGGTCCTATTACATTGTGGGTTTCCTTTTATCAAAACTGAACTGGCCTATGAGTGAGTTGCCATCAAGGACAACTCTTGTATCATAATGCCAACAATCTCCCCCTTTGGACTTTATGGAAACCATGCTGGTGTTGATTACTGAAAGCTGTAGAAAATGTTAGAGAAAAAAAGCAACACAAAAATACTCTCCTCCTTTAACATCAAGGGAAAACAGTGGACCAAGCTATTCTCCCCCTTGGATATACATTATGTTGTAAATGCTCGCCTTGAGTACATGTCGAGTCTGCAGAGATATGTTTCAAAAGAATAACATGATTTTATAGCTCAACTAAGTGAGTATAACCTCCCTATGATCAATGACTCATACATACATCAATCACCCAACCAAGTGAGGATACACAATATTTGACTCATCCACCCAACCAAGTGGGGATATACCAATTTTTTATACATGAAGAAATATAATAATTATTACATCATCAATCCCATGCAAAGTGGGGATACAAATTACATCATATGTCGAATAGGACTCATTCAAATATAGACCATGACAGAACAAGTCATATCACACCCTAGATATTTACATGACTTATGTAACAAATGAGATAAGTATTTGAAGCCATAGCTGAACTTAGCAAAAATAATGCCAATAATGCAGAATGTGAGTGAGGGCTGATGCTCCCCCTAAACCTGTGCTACATGTGCATTGTCAACAAGTCATTCATCAAGGCATATTTTTCAGTGAGACAAATATCAATGAAAAAACATATCATCAGACTGTAATCATCAATATCAGACAAAGCACCCATACTATCAGAGTCTGACCCATTATTATTTTGTCAGAAAATCATATACGCTCCTTCAACCAAAGAACCCATGTGTATATGCGACTATATTTCATGAAACCCGTGTATAATAACCTTCCTCTGAAAACTGGATTTAACAGTAGGATGATGCAAGAACTACTCCCAGCTTTTTTCTGAGATATTCAAATGTTTCTATGGGAAGTGGTTTAGTGAATATATCAGCAACCTGTTCTTTGGAGGGAGCATACTCCAATTTAAACTTTTGTTCAAGCACTTGTTATTGTAGAAAACGGTACTTAATGGGTATGTGCTTGGTCTTCGAATGCATGATAGGATTTTTAGAAATACTGATGGCACTCATATTATCACATAGAATGGAGATGGGTGGAGTACATGTGATCTAAATGTCTTGTAATGTTTGCATCATCCGAAGTAGTTATGTGCAACAAGATACAGCAGGCACATATTCAGCTTCCGCTGTAAATAAGGAAATCAAACTTTGTTTCTTACTTAGCCATGACACTAACCAAGAAGCCATATAGAATGACCTCCACTAGTTCTCTTTTGATCATCAATATGTCCTACCCAATCTACATTTGTATATGCATGAAGAATAAGGTTTGTATCTTTAATACCATAGTCCAAATTCTTGAGTTCCTTGAAGATATTTGAAAATTGTTTTGACTCCCTAGAGATGTGATTCCTTTGGATTTGCTTGGAACCTTCCAACAATTCCTACTGCATGCATGATATCTAGTCTAGTACTTATTAGATAAAGCTGACTTCCAATCATAGATCTGTAAGTTGGTTGGTTTGCTGCTGGTGATTCATCGTTAGAACTGAGATTGCATCCTGTTACCATTGGAGTACATACTGGTTTAGAATCTTCCATTTTGTACTTCTTCAGGATCTTCTTGAGATATTTGGTTTGTGAAAGAAAGATACCATATTTTGTTTGTTGTACTTGTAGACCAAGAAAATAAGTAAGTTCACCAAGTAAGGACATTTCAAATTCTTGTTGCATTACTGAAGAAAAATTCTAACTCATGGATTCTTCATTGCTACCAAAAATGATATCATCAACATAAACAACAATAATTAGCAGTTTATCATTTTCATTCTTTGTGTATAAATTTCTATCTACAGAACCTTTTGTGAAACCTTGTTGTTGTAGATATTTGTCAAGGTGGTAATACCAAGCCCTTGGAGCCTGTTTTAGACCATAGAGAGCATTTTTGAGCTTGCATACAAGTTTTTCATCATTTCCAGGAATGAATCCTTCTGGTTGTTCCATATAAACTTCTTCTTCTAAATTTCCATTAAGAAAAGTTGAGTCCATTTGGTATACTTTGAATTTTCAAAAACTAGAAAGAGCAATAAACATCCTTATGGCTCCAAGTCTGGCAATAGGTGCAAAAATTTCTTCAAAATATATACCTTGTTGTTGAGCATACCCTTTAAAAACAACTCTTTCCTTTTTTCTAATAACTTCTCCATTTTTATTCAGCTTATTCTTAAATATCCATTTTGTTCCTATAATATTTTTATCATGAGGTCTAAGAACTAATTCCCAAGTATCATTCTTTTCAATTTGGTCAAGTTCTTCATCCATGGCCTTGACCCAACATTCATCTTTGCAGGGTTCATTTACATTCTGAGGTTTTTTGGAGGATAGTAATAACAGATAACTTGAGGTCCCTATAAGATTTCTTCTTGTTTGTACTCCAGACCCTTTTTCTCCTAGAAATTGAGATTCTCGATGATTCTTATGAACATACCTGGATGGAGACTTTTCCCTGTCTATTGTATCTTCTTCTGGTGCTTCATTGGTTTCTTCTTCTATAACATTTTGATTTGATGTGGGAAATCATTCCCCATCTTCCTCATTGTCATATTCCTCTATTGATTTCATTTGTTCTGAATTTCTACATGCTTCATCAATTACAACATCAATTCTTTCAACAATATTCTGAAGTCTTTTGTTATAGCATTTGTATCCTTTACTTATGGATGAATAACCAAGCAGAATTCCTTGGTCTGCTTTGGGTTCAAACTTACCAAGTTTTTCATCAATCCTTTTGATGAAATATTTGCTTCCCAGAACACGAAAGTGTTTTATAGTAGGAGGCTTATAATACCAAATTTGATATGGAGTTTGATTGCTATTTACTAGAACATTCGCTTTGTTGAGAATAGTCACGACAGAAAATGAAGCTTCACCCTAGAAGGTTGCAGGAGTTCCAAATTCATCAAGAATCACTTGAGCCAATTGTTGAAATTTTTTATTCATTCTTTCCACCACGACATTTTGCTAAGGAGTTCTTGCGACAAAGAATTTCCTTTTTATTCCATGTTGTTCAAAAACGTCAAAGAATTCATCTGATATGAATTCTACCCCTCGATCAAACCTGAGACATTTGATTTTTTGATCTGATTAATTTTCAACTAAAGCTTTGAAGGCTTTAAATTTTTCAAATGCTTCATCTTTATGCTTTAGTAGTCCTATCCAACACATCCTAGAGAAATAATCAATAAATAAAATAAAGTATTCTTCTCCACAATGTGACTTTTTCCTTGTTGGACCACATAAATTAGTATAGATGAGTTCAAGAGGCTTACTTTCTGATCCTTCTTTTTCATTGAACTAAACTCTAGTTTTCTTACTAGTGGGCTCCAGTATTACAGCAATGATGCTGCAACTCCTGGGACTCCCTTCTTTACTTTTATCAACTCGATTATTCGTAACAAACTTGGAAGCGGCAATGCTATATGCACAAGTACTATCTCTTGCTGCAGGCTGTCACTTGATCAGCTGGCACAAGTCTACTAGGAGCTTAAGCCAACTTCTATGATCTCTTAGAAGAATATTTTAAATTTTATGGATGAAATCTAACTCAAAAGAGGCTAATCTACTTGTAGAAAGAAGCAGAAAGTTGAAAGGAAATGCAAACCCTAGCAAACCCTAGTTCTACCGACCAGCCCTACTCGTGCAAGAAAAGAGATGAAAGTGGTGGAACTAGATGCAATTGATTATTGGAATGGTAAAATGCATGTGACTAAGCTACTTCTGAAGAGAAATATGGAAGAAACATCTTTTTTCATTTTCAGTGATTTCGCATAATTATTATGCATGTGCTTTGACTATTTTAGTTGTGCAGAGGTTGATTGGTGAAATAAAATGGAGTAGGTGCTTGCAGGAGGTTGGTAAGGTGATAATAGGGCCTAAAGAGTCCCTAACACCCTTCCATAGAGTTTCACAGTGATCGGATCTCGAAAAACTGCTCACATGAACTTCTACAGGAAGTTTGCAGGGGTTCTACAGGATGTTCTACAGGAAGATCCGATAGAGGATTTTGGAGGGTTGATGGTGGAAAAATGGTGGGAAAGTGGAAATGAAGGTTGGATAAGGATTTTAATGGGTATAGGACCTAGTGAATGAGGCTAAGGAGTGATTAAGGTGATTGGATTTTCTCAAGGATGGAGGGAGTAATGATGCACAAGAATGTAGAAATTAGGGCAAAGTGAGAAAATGTGGCAAATGAAGGGAAAGAATATGAGTTAGGGGATGGAGAAAGTTGTACTGATGGAGGAAGGGTAGGCAGGGAGGTATCATAGGTGTTCTGCACATTATTTTCCAAAACTGATCAAACAAAGACTAGGAAAACCAAAGATCTAGCTACTTTGATCTAATTTGACCTAAAAACTAGAAACATAATGAACATAAGTTTATTGATAGAAAATCATGCAAGATAACTATGGAAACTAAGAAAGAATAGATCTTAAACATGCAAGTACAACTGATATCAACTTTTCCAACTAAAAATCTAACACTAGCAATTGCATGGAAAGGAAAAAACAATGATTTTGTGGCAGCAAGTATGCCTTGGTCTCAGCTCATGGTCCCAAGGAGGCAGAGATGAGAACAAGGATTGCTTGATTGCCTTTTTGTAGATATTTTCCTTTACCAAACTATCAAATCAACCTGAAGTATGAAAAGCTATTTTAATCATCAAAAACAACCTAAGTAACAAAACAAGATTTTAACCTAAACAATAGAAATTATTCTATGAATGCAGCAAAGACACATAAAAGTACACAAAGGAGATATTGGGCACTTGGGTTGGGCCCAAACCCAAGAGCTACAACCTCCTAAGAAAGATTAGAGCTAGTGCAAAGTTGGATTCATCTTTATTGATCAAAAAAATAATAGTTACATCCCAAAAACTGTCTACAAGAGAAAGCTCGAAAATGTGTTGATACAGAGCTGCACTAAAGTGCAAAAATAGACTAACAAAATGACTAACCTACTGACTAAAATATAAATACAATCTGACTAAAAAATTACTAACTGAAATGAGGCCCTAAGTCTTCTTATTTATACAAACTAAGGACCCCAATAGTCCTCCTAAACTTTAGGAACTCGTCTGCCAAAACTTGCAGTTAACAACAATCCTACTTGACTTGCTTGGCTGTCCCTTGTGCTCCAAGTTTTTGATGGAGAATTCGAGGTAAGGGTTCATAAATGAAGGGGACACATTCCTACAAATCCTCTCCCTTGTTCTTCCACGAATTTGGCTGCCAAGTGCTCATTAAACCTTTGATTTTGCCTAAAAATTGACCAAAAATCTGCATAAAGCACACATTAGACTTTTTGGCATAATGACTACCCAATTCACTCTATTAGCATAAATATAATAAAAAACATGCAATAAACTAATGAGAATGGTGGATTAAGTCGAATTAGGAGGCTAAATGAGCGCATATAATTACCCATTTCTAGGGCTCATCACTTACTGACTTGACATGGTTTGCATATGGTATTTTCTGGGGTGCTGATATCTCGAAGATCATGAACTACCTTGAGCCTGCATGCTTTTCTTATTTGAAAAAAGCTTAGATGTCCCAATCTTCTATGCCATAGCTAGTTTTCATCTGTTTTTCTTAGATAGCATTGTTGTTGTCCTCCTTTGAGTATGTATAAGTTGTTTGGAGTTCTTGTTCCTTTGATCATGATCTTTCCTATATCAAGCTCACGAACCACACATCCATTTGATCGAAGCACAACTTCATTTCCTTGATCACACATTTGACTGACACTTAATAGGTTATGCTTTAAACCATCTACATACATGAAATTTTCAGATTTAACATTTTTTTTCAAGAAGATATAACCTTTACCTTTAATGGTAGTTCGAGTGTCATTTCCAAATGATACATTCTTTTCCTTTTGTAAAGCATTATATGAATGAAGTTTCTCTTTATCTCCTGTCATGTGTTTGGAGCATCCACTGTTGATGTACCAGTGATTTTCTTGTCCTTCTGCATACAAATCAATGCCACATCTTTATTATTGAGATTCCTTCCTTCTCCATATATTGGGATTTATTGAAGTTTTCTCCTTTTGAAGTGATGGCTGAAATTTGCTATTACATTCAGATTCTTCAAGACCAAAGTTGTTACAAAACAAAGATTCTACTTCATTTTCAAGAGGAGAAAAGTTATTATAGGAACTTTTCTTGATTCCTATTACACCCCTTTGATTTCGTTCTTCTCTAGTCATGACGGTTTTGTAAGCAACAAATTGACCAACCTTATGCCCAAAGTTATGACATGAAAAACATTGCCCATTAAAGAAGTTTCTGTGATCATAGAATCTTTTGGCATTGTTTACCTATTGGTTGAAGCTTCTACTAATATTCATCCTTGGAGAAAATTGGGTACAATTTTCCTCATGAGTAATTTCAGGCCTTTGTTGATGATTGACATGTTGTTCACTAGCCTTTGATACATCAAGATAGCTTTTGGTGGAGGCTAAAGGCTTCTGTGATTGAGATTATTCTTCAGTATATCCAAGACTTGTCTTTATCAGAGGAGAATGTTGAACTTTGATGATTTCATTTAAATTTTTAGATCCTTTAGCAAATCTAAGTTTAAGAGATTTTGTCTTCTCGAGTTCTTTTCTTAGACCCACAATTTCACAATCTAGATTTTCATTGTGTTTTTCTCTTTCACTGAGTTGGTGTGTCAACGTATCTATGATCATATTCTTTTCTTGTAAACAAATTTTGAGTTTAGTGATTTCTTCAAGAAAGTCTTCCTCTTATAAGGCATCCAAGAAAGCATCATTGTCATAAACCATGAGTAGTGTATAATCTTGGTCAGTTTCATCTTCATCACTATTGGATAAGCCATCACTATCTTCATGCGTATACTAACTCTTTCTATTCACAACCTGTTTTCTATTTCCTTTTTCATATATATCTTTATGAGGAAATTTGAAAGCATAATGGACAACTCTACCACAAGCAAAAAATTTGAAAGGTAGCTTACCTCTAAATCATTTGGAACACATTTGAAGCTTCTTGACAAAATTTACATCATCTTCTTCTTTTGAAATGTGTTTTGATTCATTATTACCTTCCTTTTCTTTTCCCTTTGCTAACACTTTAAAAGAGGCTTCTCTCATACTTGATGGACCTCCTTTTCTCATTTCAAATGTAGTTAGGATTCCATGGAGTTGAGTCACAGTAATAGTTTGAAGATCTTGTTTTTCTTCTATGGCAGAAACTTTTGACTCCAATTTAGAAGACAATGATCTCTAAATTTTCTCAAATAAAGTAGCTTCCTTTATCTCTTCACCCAGATTCCTCATAGAATTAAAAATCTCATCTATACGTAAAAAGTAACTAGAAAAACTCTCATCACTATGCATCTTAAGAGTTTCATACTGAATTCTGAGAGTTTGAAGCTTAGCATGTTTTACCTGAGAGTCTCCTTCGTAGCTCTGAATGATGTTATCCCATCTCTTTGGCTATCTTGAGCTGCATGAATTTGACAAATTTTGATTCTGATAGACTTCCCAATAACACATTGACAGCTTCGGCATTGGTCTCATATAACTTCTTACCTGCAGAGTCTGTAGGAATTGCTGCTACAAATTGAAATCCTCCTTCAACAATTTCCCAAACATCAGCTCCAAGCAATTCTAGATAGGCTCTGGTTCTTATTTTCTAAAATACTAAGTTACTCTCATTGAAGATTAGTGGTCTGATGGATCCAACACCTTCATGATTATTCATCTTCAAAGATATTCCATCAAGCGATCAAGCCTCTTTTGAAGGACTTGCTCGGATACCAATAGTTGGAAATAATACTGAGAGGGGGGCGGGTGAATCAGTATTATCAGATCAATAATTTTTCATTTCCCAAATAGATTTATATGTGCTACTTCTGTGAAGTGAACTAGCATGTACACACAACTGTTATTAGAGAAACCAACGTATACCTAGAGAACTTGTGAATTAGTAAATTTATCATGTGTTGATCTTTAACCACTACATTAGTAACTTATTAAATAGTGTAGTCAAAACATAATAAACCATCACATGTAAGTAACACACATGAGCACCAAGATTTAAGGTGGAAACCCAATGTGGGTGAAAACCACCTGCTGTTGTCATCTTTGTCTTCTTTTAATAATAAGAAAATATGTTTACAATCTTGTACTAGTGCAAACTCATACCAGTATGCAGGCACCCACCTGCAGAAGGCTACAACCTTCTCTTGTTCTCCAGCTTCTACTACAAGGGAGCTACAACCCCCTATCTCTTGTACAATCCAATGTATTTACTAGTATGTAGGCACTCACCTACAGAAGTCCACGACTTCCAAGAACCACGTTTCATAAAATTTAGACTCGATGCTCTTGTTACACAGCACTACACATGAAGGCCTCATTTCATCAAATTTTCATACTAGACCCATCATAACTTTCAAATTGCATAAACCAATAATTAGTTAATCTGAATAGTTAGATGACTATCACCAGAACATTTTGCTAAACCTAGAAACCTACATTACCATTAAGAACCAACTGCAGCCTCAAAAAAATCATGTATCATAACATATATGCTACTTTCCTAAATCCAACCTGCATGTATATGCTTCTTCCTTTAATCAAACCTACGTATACCTTTGAAATTACTGAAACATAAAACTTTTTAATCAAATCTGTAACAACCAGTAATATACTGAACATCTACTATCAATTTATAGATCTTTACACTGGAAGTAACAAAGATCACCCTTCTCACTTATACAATCAATCAATCAGATATTAAACTCCTTATGCATTTAGTTTTACATTTAGATATAATAAGACTTCATTGACAAACAACAGTAAGACAATAGAATTGATTAGATAGATTAGTCAAATCTTGAAGAATAGGCTTTTCCTTTGTATATGCTACTTGGAAGAGTAGAACCTGCTTGTACATGCACTTTTACCAAGACGAACCAACGTATATATCTACAAATATTAACTCATAACTTTGTTGTTATTCCAAACTTCAGAAAAACCCAGATCATGACATTTAAAGAATAAAACAGGCGTACACAATTAGATCTGGCCCAAAAAATATCAGATCATAATGATAATTCATTTCAGGTCTCATTATCCTGATCCAACATTGAATTCAAGGTGCTCAAATTATTTCAGATCAAATCAAAAGCATAGCCCCTCCAACGTAAAATATACTTGAGATAGAAGTATTCCTTAAAAACCATTTCACTTGCACACCTTGGCCTGATGACCTTCTCTTTATTATATAGTTTTAGGCCTTTCTCAATACCTCATGTTAGAGCCTAGATTGACCTCAGGCTGAAGGGAGGCAATATTAGGATAACGACAAACCACGCTTAACCTGGTAGCTGGCCCTACCAGGTTGGGAGAGGGCTATCTCCTTGTCAATCTCAGTTGAGATGACCGAAATAAGAATATATTTTAGGCTAGGTATAGTAACTCTAGGGTTTTTTCGTTTGATTTTGAAGGTTTAGTTTCTATATCAAATCGAGCAGGCAACTTAGGTCCAGGAAATCCAATCAGCGATGTAGACATGTTTTGTGGGGTGAGATAGATAAGTGTGTATGCACTAGTAATCAAGTGAGATGGTTAGTTCAAGAATGCTAAGGGGCTGAGGAGGGCATCTGGAGACCATGAATCCTCTTCAAACTACTGAAAACATTAAGAACTAAATGCATTCCCAAGGCAAAGCACTGTTATCAATGTATTTTGCCTATTTATCTTGATTCATTTAGTTTAGAAGAATGGAAAAGGTTTTGAAACATATAACACATAACAAAAACTCATTACAGAAGAAGAAACAATACAAAAACATAGTATCACAAGAATCCCACAAAAATACTGCAAAACTTGGTTTTATTCCTTGCCAAACTGCTAATACAAGTATACAATGAGTGCACCACTTCCAAAAGAGTCCAACCTTTTCAAATGACTAAGAGAAAACATAATATAGGCATCAAACAACTCATGCTAGTCATTAGAGGTCGAATCCATGCGTCAAGAAGATGTTTCAACATCTAAACTAGGAACAAGAAAATAGGCAGTGGAACAACTTGCCTCTAAAACTAAGGAAATTGATACATTCAGTTCAAAACAACTTTTTCTTTGATGTATCTATCCCATCAAGTGTTTTCCATCAATATCTACATCATATTACATAATTTACCATGAAAAAACTACCAATAAAATAAGAAGAAGTCAACTACTGAAGAAACTAGGCGAAATTTGACTTTTAGGCAAAATTGACAAAAAATTGCCTGATGCTCAGTGCCTTGAGCCTGATGCATAGTGCCACTTTAGGCAAAAATTTTGAGGCCTTCTACTTATCCAAATCAGGCCCAAAATATCTTGTTGGAAATTTTTTCCTGTCTAGTTTCTGGAACATCTTGAATTTCCTAATTTGGAGTCGATTTTCCCCTTCAAAAATCAATTCTCCCAAGACTGCTTCTTGTGGGTCCAAAAAGTGGCTGAGAGGGCATTTTTTGAGTGTTTTTTGCCCTTTTGGTGGCCAAGAGCTTCTCCAAAATTGATGAAACTTTCCGGGTTTGCTTATTTTTTGATGCTGAATCCAAATATATAATCCATGTGTCAAGCGAATGCACCAATTCAATGCATAGTGTCACCGCATTAGCCGAAATTTTCTGTGTTTCTAATTCAAAAATTGGAAAATGACAAAATTGTCTCAAAATTTGCCCAATTTTGGCTCAAAGCTGCATCATGGGTTACTTTGTTGGGGTAAAGTCACATCAGCCAAAATTTTGAGCTTTTCATCCTTATTTTTGTCTTTTAAGGCCCTCCTTAATCTTTTCTTAAGGTGCTTGATCCTCTTGTCGCATACTCTATTTCGGGTCAAATAATGATGTGTCATATGCCATAGCATCTTGTTGTATCTATTTGCTTTCTTCAGAAGGCCCTCAAGGTGGATATTTACCCTTTCAATCCATATCTCTCTATCATGCTCCACTTCTTGTTCAATAGGAGTCAAGGGAACCGGATGCTCTTTGTTGCTTTACTGTTGAATTTTTAGCATCTCTAACTCCATTTGGCTTTGTTCACCTTCTAACTACTTATTCTCCTACTCTAGTTAATTGATAATATATCTTCCTTGAGCTATCTTGTCCTCTAGCATGTTAATCTAAGCCTCATGTTCTTTCAAAAGCATTCTTTGATCAAAAGAAGGGCTATCTAGGTCTATTACCTGAGTATGATGAGGTGGCACATCAGGATCATGCTCCTCAAGCTAAAAAGCCCTCTCAACATCATCACCAAGATCCCCCTATGTAACATTTCCTTTTCCTTTGCTAAACTGTTGCAAGATCCTTTCCCTAGAGTTGTCACTTAAGGTGTCATCCTCAAAATCATAGTCGCTGTCCCTCTCCATGTTTGTCTCTCTTGGTATGGTTTGATGAATGGTGGATAATTAGGTTAGGGAAAGATGTGTATGAAGAGATCTACAAAATGGAAATAGTGATGGAGTGAAATAAGAGGGTAAGTGGGGTTTATAAGGGAGCTAGGGCTTGATGTGAGGGATTTTAGGGTTTGATAAAGTGGTTAATTTTAATAGGGAAATGGGGGAAGGGAATATGAGTGAAGTGAGATAGGATTAAAGGGTAGTTTTAGGGCAAGTGAAAATGGGAATATTGAGAAAAGGAACAAGAGTTTGCAATGGTAAAAACTAAGGTATAAAGACAAACTAGGGTTTGAGTCTTAGGAGGCCAAAAAACATATCTCAAGCATGAAAACCCTATCTAAGCTCAAAAGTGAGTGTACTTAATTGTTTAGAAGGAAAATGCAGCAATTAGGGTGATTGGAGATGAAATTTGGTAGTTCTGGAACCTCACAGGTCAATGCACAGTGCCCTGAACCCAATGCACAGCGCCTCCCTGATGTGCAGCGCCCTTGTATTTTTTTGAAGCAAGTTTGGCTTTGATGCGCAAAGCCTTCGTGATGCATAGCGCCTTTTTACAGACGAATTTTGAAGGCCTTCCCTATGTCCAAAATGGGCATGTGATAACTCGTTGAAAATCCTATCGAGTCTAATTTCCAAAAAATCTTGAATTTTTAAATTTGGAGTTCATTTGCCCTGTCAAAAGTCAAATCTCCCAAGACTGGGCAGAATCTGCAGAAGGCGACTACTTGAATGTAGAGTGTTGTTACAGTCAACTTTTGAAGGTCTTCATCAAATCCAAATTAAGCTCATGATAGCTCATTAGAAATCTCTTTGTGTATAACTATCCGTTGACTCATCAAGCAAGTCATTTGGGCATTCAATCAAAGAGAAAAATTGATTTTATCAAGGTCACTCCAGAGGTGCAGCAACTCTCCTAAGGTAACGATATTTTTGACATTTCTCCCAAACCATGAAACCTGTGTAAAAAAAAGGAAATATATTTTTTTTCTTGGGTCAATGATGGACAAAAACATCTCTCAGTTTTGTCAAATTCATCTTCTCTTTCTCAGAAACAGCATTTGAATAAAACCTATCCTGATGTGTGGAATGGGGGATTTGTGGAAATGAAGGGAAACAAAGGGGATAAGGGGCTTCTAAATTCTTGAGAAAATTTTACAAAGTAGGGAGGGATGTTAGGAATCAGAGGAAAGTGGAATTTCAAATATTGAGTGAGGGGAAGGGGTCCAAAAGGGAAAAACATAGGCCTAGCCTAGAAAATTGTCAATTTGTAGTAATAAACTAGGGTTTGTGGGAAAATGATGAATTTGAGGGATATGAGTGATGGGAAGCATTTAAGAAGGTAGACTAAGGATAGGGGAAGGTGTATGAGCATTGGGATACAAGTTTTTTTGCTGATTTTACCATCCAAGAAAAATTACCTTCAAAACCCTAGGAGAGGGAAATGAGGCTTACCTAAGTACAACTCAAGCATGAACAAGGTGTAAAATGACGCATTGTAACTTGAAATGATGATGAAAAATATTTGAATGATGGTACACTAAGATGAATGGTGACATGGACCAATACTTGGAAGACTTTGGAAGGAGTGAAAACAACCCTAGACCTAATACCTAGTAACCAAATTTTACTTGAAGACTCACTAAAATGACAAAATTTGACTTTGACACCCTGCGACCACTTTGTAAGAGCATACTTAATCAGTGATGGAAGGCTTCAAAGGCTGACACTAACACCTCAGACCAAAACCACTTAGGACCCATGGTATTCTTGGACAGTATCAAATAGTCATTTCTTTTCTCAATATTGTGGGCTAATAGCATGGTATTGGCCCCTGGTATTGACATCTCCTCTTGAATTTCCTTGATTTTCTGACATATGTGTGCTTTTCTTCTTGTGAAAGCATGTGTATAAGTATACGCTCTATTTTTTCTATGAACCAATGTGTATATGTTGTTTTGACTAAGTGGACCTGCGTATACATGTTAGATTGCTTTTCACCATCCGTTACCTTTAGGTTCTTCATTCTGGTTAGTAGACTTTAGTTCCATCTTCCTATTCTTCTGTACCAATGCCCTGTTACATCTGAATGGACCTATTACACTGTGGGTTTCCTTTCATCAAAACTAAATTGACTTGTGAGTGATTTTTCATCAAGGACAACACTTGTATCATAATGCCAACAAATATGAGAGAGGAAAAAGGCAATTTCTATTGTGACAGGAGACCCAAATTCCTTTTCTTTTTGGTGGTAATTATCAGAATTTGGTAATGCCTAAAAAAAAATTCCCGTGGCCTTCCCTTGTTCTGCTGAGAATGAAATTCCAAATAAATATCATTCCAATTGGGCCTATTATACTTAGTTCCTAGCCAACTAGGATGGTTGCGATTCTCCCTTCCAACATCATAAGTTTGTTCAAATTCCATCTCATTGGTGTTGGCAAACTCATGATCTTCTGCATTCATACTTTTCTCAATCGTGGAATCTAGTTTCTTTTTTAATGCAAAGTGAAACAAAGAGTTGGATATCCTTGCCGTCATAGGATGGGATTGGTAAATCATCTGCAACAATGGCAGATCGTGGCTCATTTACAACCAAAGTGGTCTGGTCCGTAGGGAAGGTATCAAGAACCTCACAGTTAAAATTCTTCTCTTCAAAATTATATGAAATGCTCAAGGAACTCTTTTCTGATGTGACCTTCATTGTGGGAATAAATTTGTTCCCACTCCAATGATTATCATTGTCAAACTGAAAAGCACTATCTTGTTCAATTTTAGCATGTGTCTCATTACTGGCACTGAGAAATAAAGTTCCCTTGCTACTTAGCTCTAATTATGAGCGCAAATGCTATGTTATGAGATTTGGGAAGGTTGTATTTTTAAAAATATTAGCATGTATAAAGTAGTCCACTCCTTCAGATCCAGGAAATACTTTGGACTGAGAAAATAACTATTGTTTTCTTTAGCTTGACTAAGGTGGTTGATCTATCTATCTTCAAAATCATTCTTTACAACTTGAGCACACTTATTATCATTCTCTTCTTGGGGAAAGTTTGGTCTGTCACAGGGATCATTTGATAACAAAACTCACAATCTATATCAGTGTTGGAACCAAAAGAGAGAGGTTGATCTAGAGTGTCTTCTTTGTTAACAACTTCATCATTCTCAAGAATGCAGTAAACTTGTATGATATTTTGGTCATTGGAGCAATAGTCTAGGGACAAAAGTGCTATCATCAAATGATTTCCCTTGTATGGGGGCTCCATATCAATGAATGTAATCCCACTCCTTTATTGGATAAAAGAATCCATAGCATGATCATCAATATTATATCTTTTTACGAAATCAAGGCTCGTTGTGATTGCATCAGTGCTCTTGGGAAGTTTGCATCCTTCCTTATCTATGTCATCATGACTATCATCTTCACATACACATTATTAGACTGATTTTATGCCATAGGAAAATGATCATGTCAAGCCCCTTCAATGTGATTCTCAGCCATCAGCCCAGTGTGTTATTTTTCTTTACAATTCTTGTATCACGACAAGGGTCATCATTGAAAAACATGTAGAAAAGGACTTTCCATGAATTAGACACATAGACTTATTTAAATCACATGATTTAGAGGCTAGATCTCTACAAAAATACATATGGGTATCTTATTTTTGTTTCAGGTTCTGCTACAGAACTACTACCATAACCCTTAGTGGAATAAATCATAAGATTTTCATCATTTTTATCACACCATTTGCTTCACCTTCAAATTATGCCCATAGAAACTCAGGGTGGCCTTCCAGCCCCTGAAATTTCTACAACTTTTGACTTATCAATGTGAAACTCATGATCTTCCCTTTTTGTAGTAATCAACTTTTTTCTGTCAACAATATATTCCTATGGGTCTCCCCATTTGTCCTTGGTTATGTCAAGTTTTAGTAGCTTTTTAAACAAGATTATACGTTGATCACTGTTCGCGGGGTCCTCGAAAAGGTTTATCTCTGCCTTTCTATTGCCATATTTTTTTCTACAATTATACATAGTGTATTAACTGCTTCATATGCTTCGGAAAGTTCTTAGGAAATCAAATCTGTGGGATTGTTATGATAATTTTTCATAATGACATTGAATATTTTCCTTATTTCAACATGAAGATTGAGCAACAAGTCCCCATAAGAGTTTTTGATAACTATTCATAGTACCTGTTATCTTCTATTCCTCTTCTTTACCACACAGATAACAAATTGAAGACCCTTCCAGACCTTTCTTATGAATCCTTTCTCATGTCAAAAGACAGTTCCATGCAATTAACCATAAGAAGATAGAAATTTTTGGCCAGCCTACATCAATCGATATATACTTCCACAACGACGCCTTCTCCAATCTATTATGCGTAGGCCTCTTTAACTCTGTAGGAGCCTGTAGAAACAGTTCCTCATCTTGATATGTCAGAATTAAAATTTCCCTTATCAATCAGTCATTTTGATTTCCCTTTCTTAAGGTCGATTATTTCATTCAGTAATTTATTTATAACATTTTGATTCCTCTTTAAAGACAATCTTTTTCTTGTAAGGCCACCATCAAATTTTAATGGGTATCTTCATATCTTTGAAATCTTACACCCCAATTCCTGAGAAAAAATTCAAATAAATCTGTTATAGAAGATATACTTTACCATGTGCAACAATACATAAAGTTTAAACCAGTCCCTTTATGGAACCAATGAATAAGTGAATAATTTCATCATGTTGTCTTCATGAATCACATCTACTTCTGAGGTTTATTTCAAAGGTCATACAATATGAGGGATGGCTAAAAAAGGGTAACCATCAAATTTTGGGCAATCTTCAAACAATCCACATTATAGTGGTTTGGGTACCTTGGGATACTGTTGCCACCAATTAACCTTATATATCTCATGAAATTCCCAAGGATCCATGTTTCATTAATATGCGAGCTTAAATTGATAATAATGCAATTATGTAACTTATCATAATGAGTAGCAATTGTGAGCTCTCAATGTCTTCACAATGATGCTTCTCTCACATCGCAAGCATAGTCTTCAAAATCTTTAAAGAATAAGGTCTTTGTTCTTCCAATGGAGTCACCAATATGAGAAAATTATTTCAAAAGTGAATCCTCATCCACTATTGTAGCTTTTCTATAAATGTCTTTCGGGAAACGGTCTTTATCTTTGGAAACAATGCGAAAATCTTATTACGCAAACTTATACCTCTTAAGATAAACTCCAAAAGTTGAAGTGTAGTTTTAGTGCAACGAAAAAGTGAGGCCACTACCACACCACCAACCCTCTTCTCCACTTTAGACTGGCTCTCCTCTAGCTCAAGGTGGTCATCCCTAGATTAAGATTGCTTGGTTTTAAGGCAATGAGTTTCAAGGTGATATGAAGACTAAATCTAACAAAATGGTTGTAAAAGAGTTTTAGATTATGGAATTTGACGGAAGGACTAGAGACCACTCTCTTTCCTTTGGGAAAACCAGGTCAACTAAGGACTCCCTTGGGAGAAAGTAAGTGGATGTAGGGTTGATAGGGGTCACTAATGTGGGCAAAAATCTTCAAGAATGAATCCTCATCCAATGTTGTAGCTTTAGCCTTTTTTATAGATGTCTATCAGGAAATATACTTTATCCTTGGAAACAATGGCAAAATGTTATTGCAGAAACTCTTACCTCTTGAGATAAAGTCCAAAAGTTGAAGTATGGTTGGAGTGCAACTAAAAGGAGGCCACTGTCACCTCACCAACCTTCTTCTTCACTTCAAGCTGACTCCTCCCTAGGTTAAGATCGCTCGGTTTTAAGGAAATTATTTTCAAGGTGATATGAAGAGAAAAGCTAGAAAAATGGTTTTGAAAGGGTTTTATATATGTATAAGCATAGTTGGGTTTACCATCATATCAATAAATTCTAAATGTCTAGTTTCTTTCTCTTCTCCCTTCCTCACCTATAGATGGAATCCTTGGATTTAAATTGACATATGTACTATTTTGTTGAATTTGATTGGCTTCAAAAATAGGGTCAACTGAAGTACTTTCAGGATAGAATCATTTAGTTTTTGTCTTTTGTTTCTATTTTCAATACTGACATTTTTTGTGTGAGTAGCAAAAATACTATTACTATAAATTCTCAAATTATTGGACCTTTATAGGGCTCCATTGTTGTCTATTTCCATTTCCAATTTCTGATCCCAGTTAGCAAGTGTTGGAATAATGGTATTATGTTCAAGCCAACCACCACATCTAGACATCACAACAGGAAAACCACTAGAAAAAACATGTTGATCAGTATGATTCCTAAGTTGTTTAGAATTATGGGAATATTGTATAAAATCATCATCGGACTTGTGTTTCCTATCAAGAAATCTTCCTACAACATATTCCTTGTGATAACATTAGAATTAGCAAGGAAAGGAATTCAACAACCTTTCACTTAGGATCTCTATTCTTTGGTTGGATTTTTCGAGAAGACCTAGTCATTAGATTTATTAACTTCCTGTTGTGGCCTCCAACAACCCCCCTCCTTATGAAGTGTTATTGTTAATACTAAATAAGTGGGGACCCTCAGTAAAAATTAAAAAAATCAGTTAGTGTTACATTTTCTTTTTTAGGTGAAACTTACAACGTCATGGACTTAGGAAAATACCTTGAAAAATCTAAAAACCTAAGTTTCATAATGAAGAATATTAAATTCACTCCTTAAAGGATATCGCATCGCACAAAGAATGATAGGATACACCTTCTAATGAGTTAAAATAACAAAAAGCAAGATTGCGACGTGAAACCTCATCACATCACACACACTGAAGAAACACTCACATTGAAAAAATTAAAAAAATCACTGATATGCGATATTGCATATCGCACATCGCAAAAATCACATGAATTACACAAGGATTATAACGATCTGCGATATTGCGATATTGCGATACTGCGACACTACGATACCGCAAAGTTGCGGTACTGCGACCTTGCGATAAAAAACAACAAGATGACATTGCGATATTGAGATCTGCGACATCGCAGAGCAAAATCGCGGGACCCCTCCATCGTAGTTGGTTCTAGCTCATTATTCGAGAAAACTTTTTCAGCCAAAATTTGGTCATGTATTTTAATGCGAATAATGAGTTATTTCCAGTTGTTAATGAAGTAGGGTGTTGTGTTTTTCGAAGAAATAACTCACGTAAGGTGGCATGTTTTTCATATCTTCGGAATTTAAAAGTTTTCCTGTCATTAGTCTTTTATCATTACTCCCACCTCAATGTAAACTACAGGACAGAAGGACGAAGCATTATACAGAGTACTATGTAGAAAACTATGAGGAGGAAAGGCAGCGCTCCAATGTACATTTCAGAAGGCACACCTAATCCACTCAAGGAAGAAAAAGAGCCATGAAACTCTTCTGAGGCATATATTAAAGATTTCTCATATACAGCCATGGTTGAATGGGTACTGAACGATGCTGATACCAGAAATAGAAAGTTTAATTCTCAGGGTCAAGAGATCACGGAAATACTATTTTTACAAATTTTGAGCTTTATACCGAATGAGAGAAAAAGGCGCAAGAGGCAAAGAACCGCATCAGGGAAGCCCAGATCAAGAAACGGAGGCAGTTTCTGATGTGCGATTAGTGCTTAGCTAAGAAAAATTGCTCGAAAAGGAAGGTCCCTAGTTACTCAGTCACCTGCAAGCATTGAAAATTGCAAGAAATCAGCGATAGAAACAAATTGGAAACAGAAGACTGAAGGAAAAGCAGAAACAGTCCAAGGGTTAACCAAGTTGAAATGGGATTTTTACCAGGTATACATGGTAATGGTACATAGTCATAGGATGATTCTCAAGTATATCATCAATTTTACTGAGAAGATAATGCCAGCTCTTGGATTCTTTTTGCTTAACTCAACCAAAGACGGAAGGCAGTCAGCCGACTTTACCCAGGAAAATATTGAATGCTTGCAACATTAAGGAGTAGATTTAGAAATAGTTAGATAGTAGATTTAATTCTAGAAATAGTTTTGCTTAGAAAGAGGACGGTCATTTAAACTGAATCCTCAATTTCTGTAAATAAGTTATTTAGTTAGTAGTATTTAAACCCTTCTCATGCATTTTGAGAAGGGTCCAAAAATTTAACAAAAACTTGTCCTTATAACATGCACTTTTGCACCCTCAGAGGAGGTTTTGGTGAATGAATGGAACAGGATTTATTTGATATTTGCATTTGATATCTACTACTGATGTTTCACTTTTGTACTCTTAGTGGATGTTAAATCAAGGAGAGATGGATCAATTGTCGCTTGAAGCTCATGAGTAGGACTAGTTATAAATGGTACTTTTACCTCTTAACCATTTTTGCTTATGCGTTAAAGTGATATTCAGTTTTCATTTATTTATATATTACAGCATGGATGTCTGAGTTATCATTTGGCACTTTTGTACGGCGATAACTATTTGTTTATGGTTAGTGTATGAATAGCTCATTTATGTGATAAGTTTTGACAACTATTTCGTCTAACTTCTTATACGAAGTAGTTCATCTTTATCGAATTCTTTTCTCATGATAGTTGAATGACCTTTATTACCAGTTATTGTTTGAAATCTTTTTAGATCGCATAGAAGAAAGATCACACCCTGGGTTAGCATAAATTTCAATGTTTTTATGTTTATTAGAATAAAATAGCATAGCATTAGATTAGATAGAAGTATTCCATTTAGAATAGAAACGCCCATCTTTCTCGCACACACACACACTGAATTGGGAAACTGATCCCATATCCCCAATCGGACCCGCTATACCAAACGGACAAGGAGCTGCCAAACAAGGTCTGGACCGGGCGGGTATCCCCCTTGTTGTCGACCCGATTTTCGGGGCCGTCAACATATTTGGCGCTAGAAAGAGGGCTTGAACTATGAATGTCATGTAAATCCAAATCAAAATACCATTCAGAGAGTAAATCACGCTCATCATCTCCTCCAACTTATCCATTACACTTAAATCCGGAGTTAGAAGTTGCTAGAACATCATCTGCTGCTACAAATCCTGACATTTCATAACAATCTGTTATTGAACCTCCTGAATTCGAATCTTTGATTCATAAACTTCAGCGATTTTCCATTTCCCCTCAAAGATCTAATAAATCTCAGGGAAACATGACTTCGCAGTATAACCATGCTCATCCCCTGACCAGACTAAAGAGTGAAGAGTTCGATGTTCGGCCAACCGAACTACCTCTTCCCAAAAGGAAAAGAGAAAGGAAGTCACCTAAAGGGTCCGACAGCAAGACTCTTTCATCAACATCATCCATCTCAACCTCTCCACCGCGAAGTCAACCATCTACTCCTCCACCCAAGACCATTATCAATCCACCTAGTGGAATCCCTACAACTCCTCCTCAATCATCTGCGATCATAATCACCTCATCTTCTCAACCATAGGGATCATTTTCTACAAATCCCGCTGTTAGCAGTTCAGCAATGGCCCAATCTCCATGGAACAATCCTTTGGCAGTCTTAATGCCTGCACCTTTGAGTCAAATACTGGCCCATCTTGAGAAATGGCTGCCCAAGTTCAATCCTGAGGCAGGCATGCTTGCAGAAGAGCACATGAACAACTTTATGCTATCCATCAACCTCAACGAAGTTACTAATGAAGATGCTATTGTTCGGCTGTTTCCTTATACCCTACAAGGAACAGCCGGATCGTGGTATTTCTCACTACCCTCTGGATCTATTACCAGTTGGGACATCTTCCAAGACCAATTTCTAACCAAGTTTGGTGATGACAGGTCTACAGCAACGTTAATCAACGACCTATCCAACCTTAGGGCAGAATCCAGAGAACCGATCAAAGATTTCAACCTACGTTTCAATAAAATTATAAAAAAAAATCCTACTGCTTCCCAGCCCAGCGAGGAAGTGTGATGTGAATGGTATATCACTGCACTACCATCGAACATAGCAATCTTCGTGGATAGGGCTAATAAAACAACCCTTGTCGAAAGCATGAAAGAAGCCATAACAGTAGAGAAACGTATAATAGCCTTAGAGAAGAAATCCGCGATAGAAGAACGGAAGTCTAAGAAGGTCACCTTCAAAGAAGAATCCAAGAAGAAACAAGCAAAAGACCCATTCGATTTGGAGGGATTGCAAAAGGTTCTTAAGATCATGTCCAATGAAATGGTCGACATAAAAAAGCAAGTAGCAGAAACTTCTTCAAAAAGGCCCTACAGAGCTTTTAAAAGAGGCTCGTCAATGGATTCAAGGCCACCCAATGCTATTACAAGTGTTGAATCCGAGGAAGAGGAAGAGGAAATGGCCACTGAAGGGAAAACTGATGATGAAGAAGTTGTAGAATTACAAGGAATGTGGGATTTCATCCTCCCACAAGAAGAAGATCAAGAAGTATTCCCAGTTAACACACAAAGTAGAAATTATCTTCATCCTCCCCAAACTACCCCAAAGCCAAATAGCGCAAGCTCTGCAACAAAGGATAAAGTCGCAACAAAGAAAACAACATCTAAAGCGACTCAAACTAGCCCAGTCCAAACAGATTCACCAAATCCATCTAAAACACTGATCATTTCAGATGAAATGGAGTACAATATTATAGAAGACATGAAAAAGACTAGGGCCAACAT
>APFE030755997.1:0-29987 GCA_000404065.3 Pinus taeda
CTATCCTAGCCTACCCTAGCTTAGCCTAATCTATTCTAGCCTAGCCTAGCCTAGCCTAACCTAGTTTAGCTTGACATCACCTAGCATAGCCTACTTAACATCCTCTAGCCTAGCCTAGCCAATCCTACTCTAGCATAGCCTACTCTAGGCTACCATAGACTACCCTACTCTAGGCCACCCTAGACTACCGTAACCTAGCCTAGCCTAGCCTACTCTAACCTACCAACCTAGCCTAACCTAACCTATCTTATACTAGCCTACTCTCGTTTACCCTACTATATGCTACCCTACCCTACCCTAACCTAGTCTACTTAGACCTAACCTGACCTACCCTAGGCTACCCTAACATAACCTTCCTTAGCCTACTCTAGCCTAGCCTATCCTAGCCTACCCAACCATACGTTAGCCAACTCTAACCTACCTTAGCCTAACCTAGTCTAGCTTGGCCTCACCTACCCTAGCCTACCTAACATAGTCCAGCCTAGCCTAACCTACCCTAGCTTAGCCTACTCTAGCCTACCCTAGCCTACCCTAGCTTACCCTAGCTTAGCCTACTCTAGCCTACCCTAGCCTAACCTAGTTTTGCTTGGCCTCACCTAACATAGCCTACCTAACATAGTATAGCCTAGCCTAGCCAAGCCTACTCTAAGGTAGCCTAGCTTATCCTACTCTAGCATAACCTACCCTATCCTACTCAAGAATAACCTACCCTAACGTGGTCTAGCCTAGCTTAGCTAAATTTACTCTAGCATAGCCTAGCTTATCCTACTCTAGCACAACCTACCCTAGCATATTGAAGCCTAACCTAACGTAACCTACTCTACCCTAACCTAGCAAACTTTAGCCTAGCCTAGCCTACCCTAACTTTACTCTAACCTACTCTAGCCTAACCTACTCTTCTCTAACCTACTCTAGCCTAACCTACTCTTCTCTAACCTACTATAGGTTCGCCTAGCCTAGCCTAACCTAACTTTACCCTAACCTACTCTAGCCTAACCTACTCTTGTCTAACCTACTATAGGTTCGCCTGGCCTAGCCTAATAGCCTACCTAGCCTACTCTAGGCTACTTTAGCTTAGCCTAGCCTAGCCTAACCTAAGTTACTCTACCCTAGCCTAGTCTGGAATCAAACAGACTCACACTCACTCAACTCAGATTCACAGGCACACAAAGATTCATGCATAGGCCCAGAAATATTCGTGCACAGACACACTCACGCATTAAACAGGCACAGACACTCGTGCATCAGAGGGGCATGCATGAGGTACAGGATAGGACTCGGACTGAAATGTTGGAGTAAAATGTAAATGTAAATATAAATAGTGTTCCTTTCAACGGATACATTGGCTTCCATACCAACAGTTTCACATACACACAAATCCCCTCTTTCATTCCAACGGATAGTTTTAAAATTGGCACCGTCTAAAAAAGAAATTATATTTAGAAAACTAGCATGTTTTTATTTTTATTTTTATTAATTTCGATTCAAGATTTTTCTATCAAAGATTCCATATATTTTAATTTTAATTGTGTTTCTTTCAATAATACGCTAGCCCGTAACAACCCTTTCACAGAATGACAAATCCGCTCTCTTTCCCACTGATATGTTGCCCTCCATCTCCTCTTTCGGATTTTCAAGGAAAGTTTTAAAATTAGTTCCCAACATCGTCCCAAAAAGGAAAGTTTTAAAATTGCTTACCACTCCCATCCCATAAAAACAAATATATTTAGAAAGCTGACCTGCTTTTTAGTGTATTTTTTTTTTCGATTTAAGATTTTTTTGTTTTTTCAATTCTTTTATTAACTCACACTCACACTCTCTCAACTCACTCAAACAGACTCACACTCACACTCACTCAACTCACTCAAACAGACTCACACTCACTCAACTCAGATTCACAGATTCACACTCACTCAACTCAGATTCACAGATTCTTGTCTTGGAGCTCCATGTCATGTCTGGTCTCGTCTGGTATGAGTTTTGTGTGGTCTGGTTTTGTCTGGTATGGTCTGGTCTGGTATGTGTTGTTGTGTTGCGAGGTACTGGGAGGAGGAGAGGGTAAACATGACATCTATTCAATTCAATTTTTAATCAGCAGGAGCAGGAACAGGAGCGAAAGGGTTCAATCCCAGGCAGGTATATGAGGAGATATCCACCCCATCTTTCTCGATCCTGGCAGGCAAATTTATGTACCTGTAAGATATGTTTTCTTTTCATTGGGTTTCTTTTTTTCAATCTTCTCGATCCTGGCAGGCAAATTTATGTACCTGTAAGATCTGTTTTCTTTTCATTGGGTTTCTTTTTTTCAATCTTGGTATAGATTTTAGGTTAGCTTAGTAAGTGATGACATACATACATTACAGGGTTTAATATGAATTTTGTCTGTTCAAGAAGTATTATTGAATTGCTCGGCTAAGCTAGCTTAAATATGAATTGGTATTGGTACCTGCATCAGTTTTCGAATCCACAGGTGTGCGGAAGGATTGAATCCAGGTAGAGTAGGTAAATTTCTTTGCATCTTTCTGGTTATACATATATTCAAATATATACATGATCAACAAAATGATGAGTGGGATTAGCAGGAACTAATTTGGTCTGGGATTGGCCCTGTAATTTGATTTGGGATGGGCCCTGCATAATTATGAATCATAACCTTCATTATGACATAAATATTTATACGCCCCATAATTGCTAGTACCCATTTTAAATTCTAAAAAAATAAATCAGGCATCAGATGCAACTAATAATTTCATTTCAATTAATGTAAGAACCGAGATTAGCATAGAAGCCGAGTAATTCAGATTCAGTTCACTGTGTCCTGCGTATAATTTACAGCCACACACTCAAACAAACTGAGTTATTCTAGCGACCAACGACAGTTCACCGCCCTCTTTGTTCATTTAAAATTTGAGATTTATTCCAGCGGCAGTTCACTGATCTGTGCGTCCAAAATATAATTAGTTACTATCTTGAAGGAGGTCTTGAACCTCCGTTCTGTTGTCGGGATTTGAACCCGAGTCACCTTGAGAGCTTTGACATATTGAATCCAAAAATATGATTAGTTACACTCTTGAACGTCCGACCTGCTGAATAAGGTTTCGTTGCAGGGAGTTGAACCCGGGTCACCTTGAGAGCTTATGAAATATTAAATCCAAAAATATGATTAGTTACACTCTTGACTCTTGAAGGAGGGCTTCAACCTCCGACCTGATGGATGACGTTTCGTTGCCGGGATTTGAACCCGGGTCGCCCTGCGAGTTTATGAAATCTTACATCCAATATATAATTACTTATAGTCTTGGAGGGCTTGGACCTCCAACCTCCTGGGTAACGTTCCGTTGCCGGGATTTGAACTCGGGTCACATTGAGAGTTTATGAAATATTGAATCTAAAATATAATTAATTACACTGTTGAAGTAGGGTCTAAACCTCTGACCCGATGGGATTTTGGCCTGTGGCCTTCGGATTTTATGAAATATTAAATCCAAAATATAATTAGTTAGACAGTTGAAGTAGGGCTTGAACCTCTGCCATATTTATTCCAGCGATAGATCACTTATATGTGTATTTATCAGTAAACTTTGAGGGTTTATGAAATATTACATCCAAAATATAATCAGTTGAAACGAGGGCTTGAACTTCCTGGGTAACGTTTCGTGGGCGGGATTTGAACCCAGGATTTGAACCTCTGACAACATGGGTAACGTTCTGTTCCCGGTATGGGCGTATAAATATTTATGTCATATGTCATATTATGGTGCTGCTGCATAACTGTGAACCTTATTCGCTGTGGTTGTGGTTGCATATATGCAGGTCTCTCTGTGGTGGTTCCCAACGTCCCTGAAATGCATTTCGCAGTTTCAATGGCATGGGCCGTTCTTAACACAATGCCTGCTCTGCTAAATTCAAACCAATTCTTGCCTCTCGTCACAGACGGAACTCAGCCTCAGCCTCAACATGGTACTCAGAGCTAGATCCATCCGTCACAAAACCTGACCTCCGCCCGCTGTTGCGCTTTAATTCAATTCAATTCTCTGATACCCATGGAAATTGGTTTGCACAGCCCAAAAAAGTAGGTCTATATGGTGCTGATAGATAAACAGGGCCATGGAACTTGGCTAACAAGCAGGTTTGATAATGTATGTATGTATAAAATGTGTAACTTATCTCCAAGAATTTGGGAGGATTAAATAATTGAATCGTATTATATTGTGGTGCAGGAGTTATGTTGGGAGCTAAGCGGTTATAGCATGTATCAACTATGCAGAGGACGCATATATTTCAGAGTAATCTCAACTGAATACTTTTCCTTTTGTCACATGAAGTGACTCAGAGAGTTGCATGACCTGTACTTGTACTGTGCTGAAAGTATATTATGCGGGGCATGGTTATCTTGGATTATTTCTCTCCCTTTAAAGGTCGACAGAACAGTATAAAAATAGTGGTAAGATTCGTCCAATCCTTTCATTCCAAAATTTCATTCTGTAGATGTTAGGATTCCAGATTATGCACTGTTTTGTTTTGTTTTTACACCAGGTTATTCTCACAAAGGAATTGGGTTCGGGTGGGAATGGGCACGAGGGTATTTTAATTTAATTGGATAACCCAATCTAGTGAATTTTATCAATTCAATGATTTGATTGTTCTAATTCATTTTCAGCGTTGATGATTTGATTGTTCTAATTCATTTTCAGCGTTGATGATTTGATTGTTGTAATTCATTTTTAGTGGTGTGATGGGCTCTCCACTGGGATGGGATGGACGCACGGAGGAGACCACTCCACTCCACTCCACTGATTGATGGGCTTTAAGATACACCATAAATATTAAATTTATTTATTTTTGGCTGGGTAGATAAACCATAAATATTAAATTTTAACAGTTAGGAGTAAAAAACGTCGTAAAAGAAAAATAATATATATAAATCATTTGTGCATTTTTTGTTATAGGAATTTATGCAAAGTAGTTTTGTATGCAAAATATTTATGTATAGCATAGATTGTCATTGACTTTTAAAATATATTATTTTTGCAGATAATGACTGGAATATATGTGTATGGCCAAAGCATTCACATCTCCATCATGTTCATGACATAAGACACATTGATCCTCTTCAAAAGAAATTAACATTTATGTATTCATTCTGTAATTACTCTTGAAAAGCTCATGATAATAAAAATTATTTTTATGTTTGAAGGGGCTAAAAGCCCCTTCTCAATGCCCTTGAGAATGAACCATGGTCATTCTTAAGGGCTTGTGCATCCTCTCTCCCTTTCCACTTTTTAGTTTTTACTTTTCCTCTTTGGTTATGTTTAAAAGTAATTAGCATCATAGGTTTTAAGTTAATAACTTCTTAATTGTTAGTATGCATGGTTTACACATTTTAAATTTTTAAATATATTAAAATAGTTCTTGTTTGTGTAGTGATGTGTATTCATATTCTTTTCATGTAGCGTTTGATGATCGCTGACATTTTTTACTTTGTTCATGATTGTGTATGACAATGTTTGCTCTTTGAGTTATATTTAGTGTTTGTATTTACAATGAATGTGAATTGCATGTTGATATGTGTTCTAAAATGTGTGTATGTGTGTCCCCCTTAGGAATGACTATCTACAACATGTCTTCTGCCATGATTCAAATTTGATGTGCAATATGTGTATATTTGCAACATTTTGTGTGCGATGATCAAAATTTGATGGGTGACATTTGTATGTTTTTGTATTTACAATATTCTTTGTGTACGGTGATCAAAATTTGTTGTGTATTCATGATTGTAGCAATGTTTGTGGTTTTAGTTCCATTTGTATGCTTGTGTATTTACAATGATTGTGTATAGCATTTTGATATGTACTCCGCAATGTGTGTGAATTTCATTTGCCAATGCCTAATATCTCCATGTGCTTGTATCTTATGCATTTGCAACATTTTTAGGGTGTAACTGATACGTGATGCTTGTATGTTTGTGTATTTGCAACATTTCTGGATGACGATAAAAAATGGAAGTGCAATGTTTGTGAATTTTGTTTTACAGTTCTTCTGGAGTAATAAACAATTCAGTGATGCCTAATGTTTGTGTGCTTACAAAACTTGATGTGTATTCATGATATGTATTGAGGAATGACTATCTACAACATGATTTCTGTGATGATTCAAATTTGATGTGCGATATGTGTATATTTGCAACATTTTGTGTGCGATGATCAAAATTTGATGGGTGACATTTGTATGTTTTTGTATTTTCAACATTCTTTGTGTGCGGTGATCAAAATTTGTTGTGTATTCATGATTGTAGCAATGTTTGTGGTTTTAGTTCCATTTGTATGCCTGTGTATTTTCAATGATTGTGTATGACATTTTGATATGCAATCTGCAATGTGTGTGAATTTCATTTGCCAATGCTTACTATCTCCATGTGCTTGTATCTTATGCATTTGCAACATTTTTAGGGTGTAACTGAGATGTGATGCTTGTATGTTTGTGTATTTGCAACATTTTTGGGTGACGATAAAATATGGAAGTGCAATGTTTGTGAGTTTTCTTTTTCAGTTCTTCTTGAGTAATAAACAATTCAATGATTCCTCATGTTTGTGTGCTTACAAAACTTGATGTGTATTTTGGAATGACTATCTACAACATGTTTTCTGCGATGATTCAAATTTGATGTGCGATATGTGTATATTTGCAAGATTTTGTGTGCAATGATCAAAATTTTATGGGTGACATTTGTACGTTTTTGCATTTACAACATTCTTTGTGTATGGTGATCAAAATTTGTTGTGTATTCATGATTGTAGCAATGTTTGTGGTTTTAGTTCCATTTGTATGCCTGTGTATTTACAATGATTGTGTATGACATTTTGATATGTACTCTGCAATGTGTGTGAATTTTATTTGCCAATGCTTAGTATCTCTATGTGCTTGTATCTTATGCATTTGCAACATTTTTAGGGTATAACTGATACGTGATGCTTGTATGTTTGTGTATTTGCAACATATTTGGGTGACGATAAAAAATGGAAGTGCAATGTTTGTGTGTTTTCTTTTACACTTCTGCATGAGTAATAAACAATTCAATGATGCCTAATGTTTGTATGCTTACAAAATTTGATGTGTATTCACGATTGTAACCATGCTTGTGTTTTGAGTTTGGTTTGCATAGTATTTACAATGATTGTGCATGACATGTTGATATGTACTTTGAAGTGTGTGAATTTATTTTGTCATTGCTCACTATCCGCACAGGTTTGTATTTTTATGCATTTACAACATTTTTTTGTGTTTGACATGTCATGTTCGTATGTTTCACATTTCTCAGGGTTTGTGTATTTATAATATCTTCACTTGTACTAATTACAAATTTGATGCTTATCTTTTTGCAATAATAAAAAAAATTATGCCTAATGTTTCATGTTTAGAAAATTTGATATCTATTCATGTATTAATGGAAATTTGATGTGCATTGATGATAATGTATTCAGTTTATTGTTTGGGTTTCCTTTATATCTATGCATTTTGAATGAATGTGGGTCACATATTGTATGTAATTTAAATTAAAATAAAATATTGTCATTGCTCATTGTCCACATAGGTTTTTATGTTCATGCATTTACAACATTTTTTGTGTATGGCATGTCTTGTTTGTATGTTTAACATTTTTTGGGGTTTGTGTATCTATAATATCTTTACCTGTATTGATTACAAATTTGATGCTTATTTTTCTACAGTAATCAAAAGTTTTATGCCTAATGTTTTCATGTTTACAAAATTTGATATCTACTCATGTATTAATGGAATTTTGATGTGCATTGATGATTATGTATAAAATTTAATGTTTGGGTTTCCTTTATATCTATGCATCTAGAATGATTGTGGCTCACGTATGTAATTTAAAATAAAATGAAACATTGGGATTGCTCATTGTCCACATAGATTTGTATATTTATGCAAATTTTACAACGTTTTTTGTGTTTGGCATGTTATGTTTGTATGTTTCACATTTTTTTGGGGTTTGTGTATTTATAGTATCTTTGCTTGTACTCATTACAAATTTGATGCTTATTTTTCTGCAATAATAAAAAAATGTAAGCCTAATGTTTTCGTGTTTACAAAATTTGATATCTACTCATGTATTAACGGAAATTTGATGTGCATTGATGATACTATATTAAATTTATTGTTTGGGCTTCCTTTATATCTATGCATTTAGAATGAATGTGGCTCACATCTTGTATGTAATTTAAAATAAAACAAAACATGGGGATTGGGGAGTGATGAGCGTAGTGTAATAATAGGCTAGAAGTGAGGGGGGAGGCCAGATGAGCTTCCACCTTCACGTGGTTGGCCTCGTCAGTAGAGAATTTATAATTCTTGAAGCTAAGACAAGCTCTTTCTATAAATATGCACATACAAATATTATCTCTCAAATTCTTAACATCCAACATGCTCTAACCCCCCTCCACACACACTCTCTCTACACCCACTCACCCCCCTTCCATGCCCCTCTCTCTCTCCACAACCCGCACCCTTCCATCCACTCTCTTTCTCTCTCTACACCTCGTCTCGCCTCCCCTTACTCACACACACTCTCTCTCTACACACTCTGGGGCAATGATTATATTTGATTTATATAATCATATGATTGCCTTTGAATAATTGTATTTAAATGATTATTTTATATTTGTATGATATGAATTTATAACATTATATCTCAAATTCATAACATCAAACCCCACCCCCTCTCTCTCACTCTCTCCTCGCCAACTTACCCCCCTTCCACAGCCTCCCCCACTCTCTCTCTCTCCACAACCCGTGCCTTTCCATCCATTCTCTCTCTCTAGAACCCCTTTCCCCTCCCCATACTCTCCCCTTTCCCCTCCCCATACTCTCCCCTTTCCCCTCACTCTTTTTATCTCTAGACACACTTTGGGACAATGATTATATTTTATTTGAATAATTATATTTGATTTGATATGAATTTATAATTTGGATTAAATTTTATATAATTTAAATTTGTACTTTTATAATTATTTAATTGTATTTTTATTAATATTGTTATTTATATAATCATTCTATTTTATTTGTAAATTCAATATTTAATAGTTTAAATTAGATTAGATTTAATTTAATATTAATAAAATATTTAATAATATATAACATGTATATAATAATAAATATTCAATATATATTGGTTAAAAAAATATTTACAATTGTATAATGCTTAAAATTTTAATATTATTGTTAAATAGAGTTATTTTGGATGGTTCGGAGGAAGAAATTGAATCCACCCTACTTAGTTTCAATTCTTGTAAATGCATGATGGATGTCGACAATGTTGACAATGTATTCTTCACATGAAATATAAAACATTGTATATATGAAAAAATATATTTACATATTATTAAAATTTTATATTTATTTATTATAATGTTTTTTATATAATAATTAAAATTTAATTTAAATCCAATATTAATAAAATATTATATTATATGATTTCTAAAAAATGCTAATTAAACAAATATGATTTAATCAATATTATCTATATTAGAATAAATGTGGTCTGTTTTTTTAATACACTTCAAGGCTTTATGAATGAATGCCAACTAGATTGAACTAACCTATATCAACTAAAGTTAACTAAGGGAAAAATAAAATATTTATTATTTATCTAAATATAAATAAAACTATGCATATCATAATGAAGACATGGAAAGCCATGACGCACGCTCGTGAAGGGTTGGGCTAGGGTTTCTTTGGCCCATGCGGCTTTGACACGGCCTCTGATCAGGCTTCTGTTCAATCCTTCACCGTAAGAGTCTACACCTGTCGCTCTCGGATATCAAACTGGTGACAGGATGGCTGAGAATGTGGAGCTGGAGATGGTTGACTATTCGGAAGAGCCCTTCCCGGATCGAATCATATTCGATAACCCTTGCTTCTCATCCAACACTCCGTCGTTCACACCTCCCTTGGCTGCCGGACTGGATTCTTTGCGTCCTCTTGTGGGTTTATTTCCCCGGCACAGTATTGTTCCGCCTAATACTGGGCCGATCCCTATAGATCCCCCAATCTTTGAAGCCCCTTCTCTCTCTCCGGGCACTCTACACTTTCCCCCGACTCGCTCTCCCCCTGCAGCCATTCCACAAACCTCTGCTACTGCAAATACTTCATCCGCTGGTCCCTGCTCTTGTGGAGGTTTCAAGACTTCTATAGACAATGTAAATCCCTCTAAACCCTCCCCATTGGATGGCGTTACCAACCCCCTGGTGGACAACCCAACGGCCCCTCGCACCAGCAAGAAGAAATCAAAGTGTATCAAGGTTACCTCAAAGGATATTTTGATTAGGCTTGGAGAAGCTTCGGCGATTAGCGATCTTGCTATCATGGCATGTACAGTGCTGGTAGGGCACATCAGAGGCAGGGCATATTCGGCAAAAAAGTTATCTCATTGGGTGAAAGAGATCTGGGGGGATTTACTTCTTGAACTTCCGGATGTCCATGTCCTGCCCATAGGATGGTTCTCCTTACAGTTCTTGAAGGAAATCTATACAAACCTGGTCTTGGTCAGATACTGGCACATTGAATCAGCTCCAGTTCTTCTCAAAAGGTGGAGCCCCCTATTCGACCCTGTTCATGAACAAATCGGAGCCGGACCGATATGGGTGCGGTTGCCAGGTCTTCCATTGCAATTCTGGAGTGATGAAGCTTTCAAAAGAATAGGTAATGCACTTGGTACCTACTTGGATCATGACCGCTCTTTCGTGGAATCTAGGAGTAGGACCCTCGCGCGCATCTTGGTTCACTTAGACACCCGTGAAGTGCTCGAGGAAAAGATCACTCTACAGTGGGGGCGATACAACAGAGAACAGAAAGGGTACCATTCCGCTGCAATCGGTGCCACATGGTCGACCACCTCTACAAGGAATGCCCTCTCATCAGAAAATCTGAAGACTCCCCGAAGATCTCGTCGCCACCTCCCAGGGCTGCCTCTCCGGCTTCCCCCCGACCCAATGCTGCGGGCCAGCCTCCTGCGGCTTCCTCACCTGCGGGCAATCCGGGAGCAAGGCTTTCACCGACGATGACCAGGGCTCCTATAGCAGCAGAAGTCGGATCTGGGGCTCCCTCAGCAGTAGAAGCCGGAACTGTCTCGGTTTCTCCTCTACACCCTTCTATCTCTAATATTGATCATGTCGTTTCTGTATCTGGTCCCTTGTATCAGACTTCCATGGCTCATTATGTTATGCCATCCCCTCCTCCCTTGTGCTCCACTGGCCCTTCCTTACGTCCGCCATCCTCTCCCTCTGCGTCTCCCCGGTCTCCTCCTGAGTCTTCCCCTCCCCACCCATACTTTTTACGCTCCAGGTCTCATGCTAAAGATTTAACTACTCCCCAGGCAGGGCTGGGTATTTCTTTACCAGAGGCTGGTTCCTAGCCTACCAGAGGAAGGAAATCTCATCTTTCTAAGGCTATTAAGATTGCAGGGGCGGAGGTTGTCTCTGGCCAACAGTCCACCATTGTAGGGGTCCTTAAAGCAGGACAAGCCCTGCGAGGTGTTCCACCATGAAGTGTTTATCGTACAACTGCAGAGGACTGGCTAGCTCCTCCAAGAAACTAGCCATGAAGCGTCTCATCGAGACTGATCCTATCGACATCATTATGCTCCAAGAAACTCTCTGCTCGGCTGATCATATCATCTGCTCTATGCATTCTATTACTCCTGGATGGATCTATACTTCCCTCGACGCTATTGGGCACTCTGGTGGTCTGGCCATTGGAGTTAACCCGCGCACCATTAAGGTGGAGGCCTCTTGGGGGTGGCAGGCTACCTGGGGATGGATATTTTCACCGCCGATCTGGGAATGAACTTAAGGATTGTGAATGTTTACACCCCTTGTAATCAGAGAGAACAATTCTGGCAGAGGCTCCTCCATCTCAATCTTTTGAATGATGAGAAGACTATTATTGGTGGGGCTCTCAATTTTTCTTTGGGATTTAGGGAATCTTGGGGATCGACGGCGCAAATAGATCAAATCTCAGATTATATGACAAGCCTATTAGAACAGACAAATTTTGTGGATGTCCCCATGCAAAAACTTCTTCCTACCTGGAGAAATAGGAGAGTGGGAGATGCTGCACTAGCCCGCAGACTGGAAAGATTTATTATGAAGGACACACTTCTTCAGAGGCTGCATCATTATAAGAAATGGGTGGGCACGGGGGGCATTTCAGATCACTCACCTATCTATTTGGAAATTCAAGGTCCCTTCAAGAAGCCAAAAGCCCCATTAAAATTCAATCATACTTGGTTGAAGGACCCAACATATGTCAAGATGATATCTGAATATTGGGTAAATCATCCCATTAATGGCACAGAATCATTTGCAAAAGGGTTCTGTTGGAATCTCGCCGAGATTAAGCACCTCTCGATTAAATGGGCAAAGGATAAGCAAGCCCGAGACACCTCTCATCTTATCATCATTGAATCAGAGTTGAGCGCTTTAACGGATGAACGGGGACTGGGATTTATATTTGCAGCGGATAAGAGTCGTTTGATAGAATTGGAAAACCAAAAGGCCAGCATTCTAAAGAGCGTGAAGAATCTTTGCGATTGAGAAGTAGGGCTATTTGGATACAAGCAGGAGACGACAATTCAAAGTTCTTCCACAGCTATGCCAACAGCAGAAAGGTATCCAATACCATTTGGAAACTTCCTACTCCAATAGGAGATATGGCAAACTCTTTTAACAAGATTGCTCGCCTGGGCATATCCCACTTCCATGAGCTATACAAATGCCCACCTGAAGCCAATCTACCAGATATCATTCAAGTGGCGAGTCATTTTCCGAGATTTGCTGAGGAGGAGGATGTGGAGCTTCTTAGTGCTCCGGTTACTACCGGGGAGCTGGAAGGTATACTAAAATGGTTCAAAAAAGATAAGTGCCCTGGTCCAGACGGGTGGACCATAGAATTTTATTTAGCCTTTTATGATATTCTGGGGTAGGATCTTCTGAAGGTCGTGGAAGAGAGCAGAAATTCTGGATATATCTACCACGCTATCAACACGACCTTTTTAGCTCTCATTCTGAAATCGGACTCCCCTTCTTCCTTTGATGATTACAGGCCTATCTCATTGCGCAACTACCTTTACAAGATCATTTCGAAGACCATTGCCATCTGGCTCAAACCAATCCTTTCCAGACATATCGCCCCCCAACAATTTGCCTTCCTCGAATCCAGACAGATTCATGAAGCCATTGGGTTGGCTCAGGAAGCCATTCACTCCATCTGGTCTAAGCATCTCAAGAGTATCCTACTCAAGATTGACCTTTCCAAAGCTTTTGACCGAGCCAATTGGTTGTACATCAAAATGATTCTCATCCATCTGGGTTTTCCTCACTCTTACATCTCCTGGATTATGGCCCGCATTACTTCCCCATCATTCAGCATTCTTATAAATGGCTCGGCCTCCCCCTTTTTTCACTCTGAAAGGGGACTACGTCAAGGATGCCCTCTGTCCCCCCTGCTCTTTCTGCTCATCATGGAAGGTCTTAGCCGTCTCATTGACTCTGCAAAAAGGACAGGTGACATCTGGGGCCTCAGGATCTCAGAATTTTGCTCACTCACACACCTGCTCTTCGTGGACGATGTTCTCATTCTAATGGATGGCAGCATTCGCAATACCAGATCCTTTTCAAAGATCCTTCTGCTCTTCTCTTCTGCCACAGGTATGCTCGCTAATCAATCCAAATCCACTATCACTTGCTCGCATACTTATGTTCAAGAATCTTTTTTTGCCCAGCAGGCTTTTCCCTACAACATTCACCCCTTGGATAGGGGCCTCCAATACTTGGGCTATTGGCTAAAACCCATTAGTCAAAGAATCGCTGATTGGGTTTGGCTGGTAACAAAGTTGGAGAAGCGACTAAATGTATGGAGTTTCAGATATCTATCAAGGGCCGGCAGGCTAGTGCTCATTAAATCGGTCTTAGAAGCCACTCCGGTCTTCTGGATGGCTCTTGCATGGATTCCGCGGAATATTCTGGGGCGGTTAAAACATCTCTGTAACAGATACCTCTTGAATGGTAACTAGGACAAAAGGTTATTCGCCTGGATCAGCTGACAGAAGATTACCCTACCAAAGAAATGGGGAGGATGGGGGCTCAAGGACCTCCCCGCCTTCGCTCAAGCCCTTTCTGCCAAAATGGGTTGGACCCTTATGACAAGTCAGAATCTATGGGCTCATGTATCATACCATAAATATATATGGCCCCAGAGGTTATTGGATTGGATCAGATTACCATCCTGGCAATCGAAGGGATGCTCGTCGATTTGGAAGGCACTTATACATTCTCTCCCACTCATCCGTGACAACTTGGTCTGGAGAATAAATGATGGGAGTTTAGGTAGGATAGGGCTTGACCCGTGGATTGGCAGTGGTGGGAGACACATACTCAGCAGAGAACTTATCAGACTCCTAAATGCCCGAGAAATCAAGGTATTTGCTGACATTGCTGATCAACAGCGCACATATATATTTTCACAGGCTTGGAAGACGGCTCGACACCTCGATCTTCCTCCACAATGGCATATGGAATGGGACAATTTCATCTCAACATTAACTGAATCTCATATAAGGATTAAACAGGGGTCAGACGAATTAGTATGGTGTATGGCTGATAATGGTATCTACGCACCAAAGCAGGGTTACAACACTCTCATAATGCACAAAAAACCTGATTCGCTCTGCAACTAGTGGAAAGATTTATGGCAGTTAAAAGCTCCCCCTCGCACAAAGCTCTTCTTTTGGTGCGTTATAAAAGACATCGTTCCCACAGGTGAACATCTCTCCCATCGAGCGATATACGGGCCTTCTTGGTGTATCCTGTGAAAGGCGGCAGAAGAAACAACTGCGCACGTCTTTCTTCATTGCCCGGTTTCACAAGCTCTTTGGCATAACATCTCAGCTCCTATCGGCTTCACTGGAACTTGGAACAAGGTGGATATTTAAATTTGTTGGGTTGATTGGAAACAAAGGCATCCATGCTCAAAATTATTGAACCTGCCCTTAATTGTGGCTTGGCATTTATGGAAAGTTCGAAACTGACATATATTTGAGAATATGATGGTGTGCTGGCCGCGTACTGAAGCCAGTATTATCTCCTCCTTCACAGAACTTCCTGATCCCACTCCCACCAGGGTGAGGAGTATCCTGCCTCCTCCTACTATTGATTTCACTACCCCCTGGGCCTTCTTCGACGGGGCAGCAAACCAAATTGGTTGTGGGGGAGGATTCGTGCTTCATAGAAACGAAAATCATATATTCAAAGTATAGATGGGGCTTGGTGTGGGCTCAAACAACTTTGCAGAAATAATGGCTCTTCGCAATTTATTACACTTTTCCCTGGAACAGCGGTGTCAAAATCTTAATATATATGGGGATTCGAAGACTGTTGTAAATTGGTTCAACCTTATTACAACTTGTCACATATATACTCTCAGCAATATAATGTATGAAATACAAACTTTCAAGGCAGCATTCAATCACATCTCTTGCCTTCACATATACAGGGAACATAACAACTGCGCTGATCAATTATCCAAGGAGGCTCTGGCACTTCCCAGAGGAGAATGGATAATATTGGAACAGCAAGGATCTGAGGAGTATCGTTTCTTCCATAGGCCAATTATAGACCGGAGAGCCCAATAGGGACAACAGTCCCGAATATCAGAGAAATAAATGCATAAAATCTGGAATTTTTTTTGACTATCTACGAAAAACATACATATAGAGAAATTTGACCCTGCGTGGTCTTGTACAGGCGATCAAGCCAGACAATAAAATAGGTTATCATCATTATATTTGGTATACAATGACAGATCACCCTGTGTGGTGGATCTTGGTATGAAAAGATTTTGCATATGCTACCGCATTTACAATATGTAATTTCCTTCTCTTAATGAAAATTACGGATTTTTCCAGTGGAAAAAAAAACTATGCATATTTATTATAATTATAATTTGAATTTGAATTTAGTTTGAAAATTATTTTATGTATATTAAAAAATATTTTTTTATTAAAATAATTATAATGTATATTTATATGTTTTTAATATAGTTATAAACCATACATATTTATTATAATTAAAATTTGAATCTAATTAGAAAATTATTTATATATAATTAAAAAATGTTTTTTATTAAAATATTATATTGTATATTTATATATTTTTAATATTTAAATTTAAATTGAACAATAATATATTAGAAAGGAAAAAACGATCCAAAATCGAGCGCTCTGCAGATGCGATCTAAATTGCCTCGGCTCTCCATTCTGAAAACCCCTGATTCACGTAACTCTCAACCTTCAATCTGAGGCGTCCTCACTGAAGGTTCTCCAATGAATGCGCCCCCAGGAAGGGCGGGATCCTCCCCCCCTCCACACATCGGCTCATCCTCTGACAACTCAAGGAAAAAACATAAAGATCCTCTGCACAAACCAGCAAGCCTCCCAAAAACAGATCAAGGACCAGATCCGGCTACCAATGAAGAAGAAACTGCTGCTACATGCGATGACACGGGCAAATACAGTGGCGGGAATAAAAAATCTCCTAAGATACAACCAAAGGCGACTTCAGCCACATGCATACCAAAAAAGGCTGAAAGAATCAAAGTCGAACTACCCAGCCAACGGATCAATGGCGAAATTCAATTCATGAGGGACCATGCACTCATCGGCAAGTTCCTCGGATTCTAGCCTACTGAAAAGGCCTTGCATGGCTGGATTGCTTCAAAGTGGAAGCCTAAGGGACAAGTCACTTTGCAGCTTGGCCCCAAAGGCTTCTTCACAACAATCTTTAATTGTCTGGAGGACAAATCACGAATATTTGAAGGAGGTCCGTACTTCTTTAATTCTTCTGGACTGTACTTAAGAGAATGGAAAGAAAGCTGGGCTCCTTTCTGGATACAAATGTATTCCCTCCCTGCAGAATATTGGAAGGAGGAAACTCTAAGGGACATAGCCAACAGCCTGGGGACCTTCATCAAAGCTTTTGAGGAAACTAAAACTCGTAGATACACTTCTTACGCCCGGATCTGTGTCCAAATGCACCTTACCAAAGATCTAGCAGACTCGGTAAGTCTTTTCCACGACGACTTTGAGTGGATTCAAACTTTAGATTATGAACACATTCCTTTTCGTTGCAGAAAGTGCCATGAGCATGGCCATCTCTTCAGGGATTGTCCCCTAAATCCTCAACCCAAACCTCCTGTCAATGATCTTAGCACAGACTCAGAAGGCTTCATCAAAATCCCTAATCGCCGCCGTCATGCAAAGAAATCTACCCCAGCTCCTGATAGCTCCAAAAAGCTGAACTCCCATAACATATTTACAATTCTCACCCCTCGTGATCCTTATGAGAATCCTCCAGCTTCATCCTTGGATAACCCTGATCTTTCTTCTCCCTCCCAGATCCTCAAGCTTCCTCAGCCATCAGCTGACTCAGATCCTTCAAGCCTTCTCATCTCCCCTGCTCACAAGAAATCAGAACCAGAGAATGCAGCGCAATCTTCCTCAATGGATCTGGAAGTGGCTCTAATCCTTAGCACTCAGGACAATACTCTCATGAAAGATCAAAACATGCCCTCAAAAATGGATGAAGATACAGAGAATATCAGCTTGGAAGGTTTAGACATATTCAAGCTGGAGACAGCCTGCAAACAGAAAGAGTACAATACAATCCCTCCATGGGAAATCGAAAGGCTGGAAGGAGTTCTCAGCAAAGCGCAACACAACAAATGCTTAGGAATACAAGAAGGAAGCCCATGGGATGGAAAGAAAATCCTAAAAGAAACAAAAAAAGAGGGTAGAAAACGGACCTGCAGAGGACCATCATCCTAGGAGAATTGCTCATGGAATCTAGGAGATTTCCTAAGCTGACAAAGTTCTACAAATCTCAACCCCACAATTCCTCATGAAGCTTCTTTCCTGGAATGTAAGAGGGTTGAACAGTGCCTCCAAACATAGAATGTTAAAAAATGTGATACAACAAGAAAAGCCCACCATAGTTTTTCTTCAAGAAACAAAAAGCAACAGTACCATCTTAGAAAAGATTCTGAGAAAGATTTGGGTAGGCTGCAGCTCAGTCACTGTGGATGCCTCGGGCGCATCGGGGGGACTAGCGATCATTTGGAACCCACAACTTCTCACTCTTCAATACTTCCACGCATCTCATTTCTTTATCCAAGCTACCTTCCATCTCACAGGAACAGACATTCACAGTCATCTTTCAAATGTCTACTTTCCGCAACAATTAAATCAGAAACTGGCGCTTCTGGACACTCTCACGATTCTGAATTCAAACAGACAATTTCCGCTTTGGATTGGAGGGGGCGATTTCAACTTCATCAGAGCCCTGGAAGAAAAAAGTGGCGACATAGCAAAATTAGAAGGGGACAGTATAGGTTTTCGTAATTACATTCAAAATAACCATCTTATGGACATTCACACTTCAAATGGAGTCTACACTTGGTCCAACAAATGCAGTGGATCTCAGCGCATCGCCTCAAGACTGGATCGCTTTCTGATTTCGGACAATGCCATACATTGTTCATTTATGTAATGTAAAGGAGGTTACACCCTCGAAGAGGCTGAATTCTAAGGCATTGATCTATCTTTTCTATCTTTTTCTTGAGCTGGTTTCATAACATTCTGAGGATGATTTTTGGAACTGTCTGGACCACGTAGGAGCTTAACCTGAGCTCTTCAATTGCATTATTTCCTTTTCTGATTATGTGCATGTTTTCTTGCTTTTCTAAGCCTCTGGGTTTTGAATATTTCGTTCTCTCCCCATCACACCTAGTATACATCGAAAGGTGCAATGCATACTAGGCTGACCATTTGCCAGTCAGTATGCATCTCATCTAGTACACAGCTAGGGTGCAATGGGCACAAGGAGAAAAGTTTTTGCACTGATTTTTCATGGAAATTTTGCTTTTTTTTGCCAAATCAGGATCCTAATTCTTCTCTTGTTTGTTTTTCAGAGATTCATCGAAGCAAGATGGTCGTTACATGGAATGAACATGAGCATGAAGAAGAGGACATGATTTCCTTACATGATCCGGGTACGGTAACTACATTGTGGAACTGTGGCTTGCTCAATTTTTTCCACATATCTAGCATGAGGCAACAAATCAACTTGTTGCAATATTTCCTCGACGCATGGGATCCTACCAACCAAGTGTTCCATATTAGAGGCAAATCCATCCCTTTGACTATTGAGGACATCCACTTTTTGATGGGTTTATCGAGGCGTGGTGCCCCTCTCTCACTATCAGGTTCCGCCTGTGGGGGCGAATCTATGAGGGATTATATTCACCGATACTGTAGAGATGGATCTCAGCCGAGCAAGGATGGAAAGATCAGTATTAGAGATGTCACTGACCGGTCCTTAAGGACTATCTTATTCACCTTTTCTAGATTGGCTGGCAGCGCGGCTCTTCACTTGGCCAACAGGTCTTATATGCAGTATGCCTTGGAATGCCTTAAACCAAAGATATTCAACTGATGTAATGCAGTACTTCCAGTGATAAAAGAACAGCTTACCAAGGTGAAAAATGGAAGATCCAAGAACTTTGGTTATGGTTCTATTCTGATAGCTTTCGCCTTGGAGAAGATCCCACTGATGTAGCCATAGTACATTTCACTCGGTCTACCACCACCGACTGAGCCACGAATGCAGAGATGGGTTGACTTTATGGCCAGACATGTTGGTCAATCACAGGTTTCATTCTTTGATGCCTTCTTTGAGTGGTTCAACAATCAGCATATGGTTTATGCCGAGTATCCATATGCCGGGATGGATTTTCGGGGTGACGAAGATTTGGTGTTGCCGTCTAGTGAGCAGTCGGGTGTCATAGGTAAAAATCTCTAACCATATCTCTGTTCATTTCTTTTATAATGTTCTTGTGATTTTTTAAATATTATCAAGACTAATCAAAACTCATGTGTTCATGCAGATATCGGACCAGTGCGACCAGCAGTGCACCCGAGAGTAGTAGCTACCATTCTAGCAGGAGAGGCTGTCGGGGGGGCTGTCCTTCACGATCTGGACGTAGCTGAGACCCTTGCAGTATTGCAGGATTAGATCGAGGGCCTCACCCTTGGCATTCTGGATGTGAGGACCGACGAGTTACCTCTGATGTTACAGCGCCATACTACTGGCGTGTTGAGTCAATGGACTAGGCTTTTACGCGTGATTGCATAGGCGGTGACTTGTTATCACCAGCACCATTAGTCTAGGGTGTTTCCTTGCATTTTGAGTTTTTTGGGTCATATGACCGATTTTGTCCTGGACACAGAACATTATGTGAAAAACTATAAACAGTTATATATATTTTTGATTTTCGAAGCTTTATTTTGGTTAAGTTATATGATCCTGATGCAAATGTTGATGAAATGGTTTTCTTTTATAAATGTTGCAAATGTCTATCTAACACATAATTTGCTAATGAATCGATTAATGTGTTTAAGTTTCTGGAAATGTGTTGATATTGAATAGAATCAAACTACCTTTCCAAAATCTTGACCCTTAGGAACATACGATAGATAGCTGGATTTCGAACGGGATAGATGTCGGTAACCTGTAGAATGACAAGTTGTGAGGCTAGCCTGATGACCAATTGGCGTATGCCATGCGAGATGGCATTAGAGAGGAGCTCTATCAATGCACTATATTGAGTGATGTTGTTTGTTCACCGACCAATACATACCCCTCTGAAACTCACTAACTCGCACTTGGATCAAAGATGGCCCAGGCTACAGAAGATAGGTTCCGCGTACTATGACTCACTCTGTCGGCATATCCAACAAATGATTCCAATAGGTTCGACATCTGCAAAAAATGCAAAAGTGGATTACCTAACCAAAACGATCACTCTTAATGAAAACAAAAATGTAGCAAAAGCATATGAAGAGATTACTACGCTTAGTCAAGCATAGTAACGCTTAAGGTACAACCTGTTTCAGGGTTGCGATAGTGGAATCCCATCATAATCTACTAGTTCGTAGGCCCCTTTTGCTAATACATGCTTAACAATATAGGGACCCATCCAAAAAGACTGGAACTTACCTGCTCCCAATTTGTCAGATTCTTAATCGTAAAGTAAGACGAGGTCGCCTTCTGAGAAGACACGAGATTTGACATTCTTGTCAAATTGCGCCTTGACTCATTTCTTATGTGCTTCATTAGCTAAGGCGGCATCACAATGGGTTTCATCCAGTTGGATTATTTCCAAGAAATGAGCCTCTTCCTCCGAGGTTCCGGGGAGAAGGTCAATTGCGAGCTTAAGAGATGAAATTTCACACTGAACTGATAAGATTGCTTCTAGGCCATACACCAGCTGAAAGGGTGTAAATCCAGTCACAATTCTCACCGATATTTGGTATTCCCACAAGGCTGAGTACAGGATTAGGTGCTAGCTCCGTTTATGGACTCCAATCATCCTTTTCAGCATGCGCTTCAGGACTTTATTGATCACCTCAACTTGCTCGTTAGCTTGCAGATAATACAGAGTAGAGATGTCGTGGGACAGTGTTGGGTCCCTATAGTACTAGTGATTACCCCATTACTATTGTAGTTGTACCCCTTATTAATATTATTGTGCCCTTATTGTCCCCATATTGCTATTATTGTGCCCCATAGAATACCTCTATTGTTATTTTTGTGGCTTTATATTATTATTGTTAGGTCGGTTGGGTTATATTGTGACTCCTTAGACTCCTATATATAGGAAGGAGGTTGTTTCATTTGAATCATCCAAGAATTGTTCATTTATGTAATGTAAAGGAGGGTCCCCCCTCGAAGAGGATAAATTTTAAGGTGTTGATCTATCTTTTCTATCTTTTTCTTGAGTTGGTTTCATAACTGACAGTCCTAATTTGGCAGCTAATTTAACCATCATGTGATTGCAGAAATGTGATCCATGATCTATGACTATAGCTTGTGGAACACCAAATCTAGAGACTACATGATTGAAAAAGAAAAGAACAGGCGTTTCACCTTTGTTGTTTAATGTAGGCATCACCTCGGCCCATTTCGTAAAATAGTTAACTATGACTATGATATACCCATGGCCTCCCCGGCTGAGGTGGGGTTACATGTCATGACATCTATGCCCCATTTGGTGAATGGCCCAACAACAACTAATGGATGCAGAGGTGTGGGTGGTATTCTGGTTTTATGGTCGTAAAATATTTTGTGTCGTAGCGTAACTAGATTGATGTCCCCCACAAGTTTTTGAATGACAATCATTTAGGACTTTTTCGGCCTCCTCATGGGTGTGGCACCTTCGCAGAACCGTATCGATACCACGACGGTAAAGTGTATCAATGATGATCATGTAGTCTTTTTTGCTTGGTATAGAGTAAGTTGTTGTTCTGAGCGGGAGGTATTAGACCTATATGTTTGGGTTTGGAGATAGATGATTATATCTCCATACCATGGATCACTCAACAATATCAGAAACAAAGATTCATCCACGATTGATGCTTTGGATGTTGAATTGTTGGACGACGACGGGAAGTCACATAGTAACTCCGCGAAAACCAGAGATTTCTTTGATTTAGATTTTACGAATTCTAGATCAAACTCTTACGAAATAGCTATCCATTTTGAATATTTGCCCCAAAGCAACTATCGCAACAAGATGCAAGTCATAAGGTTGCAATTTGACAAAATGGTAGTTTTGTGGAAGAGGATATAGTGTCAAAATCTCTGTACTACTTGAACAGCTGCGAGAGCCAGCTTTTCAACATAAGAGTACTTGATTTCTATGTCATTTAAGTTTCAACTTAAATAATAGACATGATGTTTGATTCCATTGTCTTCTTGAACTAAAACCATTGCGATGGCCGTATCTACTACAGCTAGATACAGGTTAAAGTATTTTTGATAGTCAGGAGTGTACATTAATGATGCTTTTATTAGGGATTCCTTTAGAGCATCAAAGGAAGCTTGTGCGACCTGATCACAATTGAAGGGCACTTCTCTTTTCAAAAGACGTGTATAACCTTTAGCAAGCTTGGCATAATTTGGAATGAACCTCCTCGGAAAGTTTTCTTTCCCTTGGAGTTTCTGAATCTGAAGCAAATTTGAAGGTGGAGGCAGATCGATGATTGCCTGAACCTTACATGGGTCGAGAAGAATCCCTTCCTTTGAAGCCACAAGGCCAAGTAAATGACCAGAACCGACACAAAGCACACATTTGTGTGGATTAAGTTGTATCTTGTAGTGTGAGCAACATAGAAATATCGCTCTCAAATGCTGTGGATGATCAGTTCACTTTCACGAATGAGCTAGAAGATCATTGAGATATGGTTGAACGATGTTCTTGATGTCATGGAAGGCATAATTCATTGCCCTCTGAAAGGTTGCCCCTGCGTTCTTTAAACCAAAAGGTAGCTTGTGATACGTGAATGTGCCCCACGGACAAATAAATGCAGTCTTTGATTGGTCTTGTGGGCAGATATTTATTTGATTATACTTGGAAAATCCATCCATAAACGAAATGATTTCGCATCTGGCACATTCATCAATTATCTGGTCGATGAAGGGTGTAGGGTAGTTGTCCTTTAGACAAGCTTGATTTACATCCTTGTAATCGATGCACACTCTAATTGTTTCTTGCTTTTTCGTCACAGGAACAATATTCGATACCCAATCAGTTAGAGGAACCGGGTAAATGAAACTAGCATGTAAAAGTTTCTCAACTTCTGCCTTAATGGCAATGACTTTCTTCGGGTGCACTTGCCGAAGCCATTGTTGTACCAATTTGACATCTGGATATATCTTAATTTCGTGTTCAACTATGCTCGAGTCAATGCCTGGCATTTCTTCATATGATCATGCAAAGACATCTCTGAACTCACGAAAGAGAGCGTAATATACTTCCAGTTCTGATGAAGAACAAGATTTGCCAACATGAATATTCTCTACAACATCTGGTTTGGTCGAGATATTTATGGCGATAGTTTCTTCAATATTGGACAGGTTTTCCTCAGAATCCACTGTATTTACAGTATTTGATAGGAAATAAAAAACTGAAGGATGATTAAAGTTGTGGGAAGAATCTTCGTTGTAATCCGGAAGATGGGAATGATGATGGCAATCTTCCCATGGTGCCTCTCCTATCATCATCGACTGAATGATTCCTTCGTCTGTAGAATGTACATGCAACCAAGGATCTAAAGAGGTACCATATTCCTTAGACCTATCTACCCAAACGCTTGATAAGCGTTGCTTTAGGTTTGCCACCCAAGCCAAGAACATTGATTGCTACAATATTTATATTGGGCTTGGAGGCAATACCTGGGGATGATCCATGCTAACATCATGTTTGGAAATCCTCTAAATAGAAGATACCATATTGCAGGTTCCCACCATGGCCACTTCTGCCAAATTGTTTGGAGGCAGTAGGGCAAAAGTGCCCATCAATGTAGGGTCTTTTAGCAGGACTACTCCGATATTTTGAAGTGATTGAGAGCTTCTGTGGATCATCTGAATGCTTCCCGTAACTTGTGAACTGTTGGGGAGAAAGGTTTGTTGGTCGACGATTGTAATTCCTCCTTGAAAAGGAAATGCAATCTTTCTAAAGTATGTCGACACAACAGTGGCCATAGAATAAATCCAGGGCCTTCCTAGTAGGATGTTGTAATCGAGGTTTCCATTGATAACTTCAACATCAATTTCTACTGTTTTGCCCCCCATTTCAACATGCAAGTTACTTAAAATCTCGTACGGTGTGTATGTTCGTCCATCGAATTCTTTTAATGTCATTGATGATCTTGAAAAGGGTGGTGATCCTAAATTTTGACAGCAACTCATTGACATAATGCATGTAGATGCCCCCTCATCAATAATTATTCGATGAACAGTTTTGTTGAGGGCTTTCACTTGAATGAGGAAAGTGAGTTGAGCTAGTAATTGAGGTTCACATCCATTATGATTAAAAGCCACAAGACTGGAATCTGCTGGGTCAATCCCACCTATTGCTGATAATAGAGCCTGATTTTGGGAGGGGCAATTTTGCATTACCTCAAGTGTCGACATAGCGGACAGTGATTGGGCTATGTCCTCTACTATATTATAATTATGTGCTTCTCTGGCATGAGGATTAAATGCTGATTTGTGTACTACTCCCTTTGGCAGCTTTATCGTTAGCTCAGGAATGATGGGTGGCACAACTTTAGTCGAAGTTGTTGTTGAACTACTAGGTTGATCAGTAGCCTTGTTGTTCGACAGCTGTGCATTCACGTAATCTTTATTCCTTATCGATATCAAAGCATCATTTTTTTGTTTTGAAATGGAAAACATAAGCACTTGGGATGGGGAAGCATTGTTTCTAGCAACCAGATTGGTTTCTGGGTTCGGAAACGGATCAGTCAATACCGCTGAGGTTTTTTAGTTTCTGAAGAACTTCTTAATCTCAGCTTTATGTGGAAAATCTCTCATCCAATGATCCTTATCGCATATCTGACATGGCGAAGGAGGTTTCTTTTTCCTATAAGGATTTGTAGAAGATTTTTCAAGAGACGCATCGTCCTGTTTCTTGTTTTTTCTTTTCCCTTTCTTCTTGCCCCCTGGTTGCTTCGATTCTTTGCCCTTGTCGGTCAACACGGCATTAACCTCTGAGGCATGAAGTTCTTCATTTGCATTTTGACCAGAAACCGTGTGGGCTTTCTTAAATGTAGCCTTTGCAATTTTTGTGCTTGTAGTATCTATCACGCCATCGCCGAAATGAGAGTCTTTGTTTGATTTAGGAGGAGGAGGAACGGAAAATTCTGGTCTAGGAGCATGAAGTATTTTGTCATAGAGTGTGCCAGATTGAGCATAGATCAAGTCTAGATATTGCGCACGAGCAATGACTTGCTCTTCAGTGAAAACCCCCCCTTTAGACACATCTTCTGTAATAGAAGGTAACAATGACTTAATAGACTATTCAGCTAGCAGCTGATTAGGAACATATGTTTTCACCATTCGACAATGATGTTGCCACTCATGAATATGATCAGATATGTGAGTGGATGTCATTTGCTTTAAATTGGTAAGAAGTTATGTTCCTGTTTTGTACCTTATGGGTAACTGAAAATGGGTTAAAAAGGTGGTGGCAAGGGTGTTGAAGTTATCAAATGAAGATCTAGGCAATTTGATGTACCATTTTGTTGTCGGACCAATTAATGTTCGCTGAAAAAGGTGAAGCCTAATCGAATCATAATTGAGAGTGTTGGACGAACACCACAGATGAAAGGTCATCACGTGATTCGATAGATCTTCACTTGGATTTCCATTGAATTTAGGAATATCTAACGGAAGTTTATGAGGAATCGCCAGCCACCAAGGGGCATAAGAAATTGGATCATTTGTTAGCTGATTCAGATCTGGTAATTCTAAAGTTGCTACGAAGGGCAACTTTTGATTCAGGTTTGGTGAAGCATACCCAGGAGAAGATGGGATCACCTGAGCAGTGGGTCTTTGCATACCAACATAATGTATTTGATGCTAATAACTTTGATAAGGTTGATGGGCATTACCATTATGATGTGATTGATGGTGACCGTTTTGAATATATGGCTGCCCATTACCCTTAAAGATTTGTTGCTCAAGTCCTCGGTAAGCTTGCTGGAATTGTGGTTGTTGATATTGTACCAGCCATGGTTGTGAAGCCATTTGCTATTGTCCAATAATGGTTGTCTGACCAAGATGAGGGGTAATAGTGTTGGCATTATGGCACAGGTGTTGTCCTTGATGGCAACCTTCTTTGGTAAACAGATCTCAGTTCAGACACTCAGAAAGTAGAAAAAGACATATACGCAGGTTCATCTAGACGAAGGCGCGTATATATGCTGGTTATACTTTACAAAAACGCGTATATGTTGGTGATCATTCTTTTGGTCCATGGCAGTTAGATCTTGGAACTTGAACCTATGTTTTGGACCATGGCGTCTCGTCAATTGTGTCGATCCATTGTTTTTGGGTTCATGGTATTGAAATGTTATGGTTTTGGACCATGGTATTGGGGAAGGCCTAGGGCTATAAAAGAGGAAGGAGATCTTGTGACAAATGACCATCTGGATTATTATTGAAGATCTGAAAAGTGCTAGAGCTGGTATATTGGATGGTGATGCAGATCTGGATCTGGAGGAAGGAGGAACCTTAGCACAAAACGAAGGATAAGGTCTATTCATGGGTCATAATCTTTAAGCCTAAATGATAGTATCTCTGTATGATTTTGATCTGCTTGATGTGGCACTTATCTGATCTATAATCTGGGTTAATTAGTGATTGAATATCTGGAAGAGTGTGTTGTCCTTTATAGATCTGTACGCAGGTTCGGTAAAGCGAAGGCGCGTATACACGCAGTTTAAGAAAGGTAAAGGCACGTATACGCAGGTTGTTCCATACGCAGATGCGTATGCACGCAAGTTGCAGACTGTTGAAAATGCGTATATGCATTAAGCTGTGATCTAGTTGTTTCTGCTTATTGCTGCTATGTTTTGGGTTCTGTTTCTGCTGTGTGGTTTCTGGTACAGTGTTCTATGTACAGCTGTCAGAGAAGTATCTACTTGTTTCAAATCTATTTGGTGAAAAGGAGATTGGTTGATTCTTGATGATTGTTTGATGTTCATGGATCCAGTTTGAAAATTGATGAAAAGTGGTCCCTGGAAGAAAGAAAAGGTTGTAGCCTTCTGTAGGCCAGCACCTACGTACTAGTATCTTGGCTAGTGCAAAAGCTAAAGGGGGTTATTGCTCCCTTCCAGGAGAAACTGGAGAACGAGAGAGAGTTGTAGCTCTCTGCAGGTTGCAGCCTGCGTACTGGTAAAAAGACTGCACCAGTACATTGTAAAAGAAGTTTTCTAATTTAAAAGGAAGATAGAGACGAATTGCAGCAAGTGGTTTTCACCCACATTGGGTTTCCACCTTATATCTTGTGTTCTTGTGTCTGATTGTCTTTTTGTTCTATTTTACTATCTCTGGATATTGTTATTGGATTCTGCATCACTGACTAACAATCATCATCAGATTAAGTAAAGTAAAAGCATGTTTTGTATACGCGGGTTTCCTTCTGCATAATTGCGTACATACGCATGTTTATTAAATTGAAGTAGCGTATATCTGTTGTTTTGAAAAAGAATAATTATCCTGATAATACTGATTCACCCCCCCTCTCAGTATTATTTTCAACAAATGGTATCAGAGCAGGTCCTTTTGAAGAAGCTTGATCACTTGAAGGAAGATTCTTTATCATGAGCCACTACGAGAAGGAAGCATCTATCAGGCCACCGGTTTTTGATGGGACAAACTTCAATTATTGGAAGGTAAGAGTTACTGCCTATCTCCAATCTCTTGGTACAGAAGTTTGGAATATCGTAGAGACAGGATATGATTTTCCTTCAACTACTCCTACAGATGCAGACGAGAAAAAGAAGTATGAAACAAATGCAAAAGCAGTCAGTGCCCTATTAGGATGTATATCTCAAACTGAATTCATGAAGGTAATGCACTATAAATCCGCGAAAGAGATATGGGACAAAATTGTCACAAGCTATGAAGGAGATGAACAGGTAAAGCGTGCCAAACTTCAAAATCTCAGGATTCAGTATGAGACTCTCAAGATGTATAATGATGAAAGTGTGGCTAACTATTTTCTTCGGGTAGATGAAGTTGTTAATTGTATGAAAAATTTGGGTGAAGAAATAAAAGAGGCTATTGTGGTTGAAAAGGTTCTAAGATCATTGTCCCCCAAGTTTGAATCTAAAGTATCTGCAATAGAATAAAAAGAAAATCTACGAATTCTTACTATGTCTCAGCTACATGGAATTCTAACTGCTTATGAAATGAGAAAGGGAGGTCCATCAGATAGAAGAGAAGCTGCTTTCAAGGCATCAGGCAAAGGAGATTATTATGAAGCAAGCCACGTCCCAGAAGAAGAGGAAGAAGAATCAAACTTTTTCAGAAATCTTCAAAGGGGTTCTGGAAGGTTCAGAGGTAAGTTGCCTTTTAAATGCTTTGCTTGTGGAAGAGTAGGTCATTATGCTGCAAAATGTCCTTATAAGGATAAAGGAAAGGAACCTGCTAGATGGAACAAGAAACAGAGTGCAAGTAAGAAAAGCTACTACACTCATGAAGATAGTGATGGTCTATCAAACAGTGATGAAGATGAACGAGTTAATGAATATAAATTGTTAATGGCATTTGAAGATGATGATTATATGGATGCTATAGATGTGGATTACTTTCATGAAGAAATTACTAAACTTAAGAGATGTATAGAAGAGAAGAATATGATCATTGATACTTTACAATTTCAAATTGATGAAAAGGAAAGACATCTTGAAAAATTAGAAGGTGAAATTGTTGGTCTTAGAAAAGAGATTGAGAAAACAAAAGCTATTAATCTTAAGTTTGTCAAAGGATCTGAAACTTTGGATGAGATTATCAATGTGCAGCGATCTCCTCTAAACAAGACAGGTCTGGGCTATAATGGAGAAACTTCTCAAGCATCCACCTCAAAAATCTATCTTGATGCAGCAAGAAGAAGTGAGCAAAAGCACAATGAAGACCGTGAGGTAAAGCAGGGACGAATTGCAAACAAAAACTATCAGGGGAAATCCATCTTAAAGGTGACAATCAGCCACAGGTAAAATTTTCTCAATTTGATTCAAGAGTGAATAACAATAGATATTACAATCACGTGGCCGGTAGACGCAGAAGTTTCTTCAATGGACAATGCTTTTCTTGCCATAACTTTGGTCACAAAGCAGCTCAATGTGTTGCATATAAAACAATCATGACTAGAGAAGCTCAAAAACAAAGGAGCATGACTGGGATTTCAAAAATGACCTATAACAATTTTTCAGCTCTTGAGAATGAAATTGAATGTTCTATTTGCAATAACTTTGGTCATGAAGATTCTGAATGCAGGAGCAGGTTACA
>APFE030755998.1:12724-83914 GCA_000404065.3 Pinus taeda
TTTATTTCCAATTCTGGTTGTAAGCATATTTCGGTATTTCCCATTAATGAAATGAAGTGTTATTTCCGTTGCATCTCTTTATTTATGGTTATCACATCTCTGTATTTATGGTTATCTCTGTAATCTATTGCGTTCCTGTTTAAATCCGGATCATGTTGGCCTTGTTGCTCGGTTTATGCAAAAGCCGCATGAAAGTTATTGGAAAGCCGCTAAAAGAATACTTCGTTATGTTCGAGGTACATTTCAGTTTGGAATTCATTACAGTGCCGAAGCATCTCCTCTATTGGTTGGTTTTGCTGATTCCGATTGGGCTGGTGACCCTGATGATCAAAAGTCTACTGTTGGTTATGTGTTCACTCTTGGTTCAAGACCTATTACATGGGCTTGTAAGAAACAGGCTGCCATTTCTCTTTCGTCAGCAGAAGCAGAGTATCGTGGTGTCGTGGAAGCTAGTAAGGAATCCTTGTGACTTCGTCAGATCCTATCAGAATTTGGCTTTGAGCAGCAGCATCCAACTACACTTTGGTGTGATAATCAAAGTGCCATTCAACTGTGCAAAGATCCAGTTCAGCATCAGCGCAGCAAACACATTGAACTTCACATGCACTTCATCAGAAAGCTCATTCATGACCATGTTCTTGAAGTGCAATATTGTTCAACAGATGATCAGGTTGCAGACATCTTCACAAAGGCTCTCACAGAGGCGAAGTTCACTAAACTTCGATATATGCTTGGAGTTCAGGAAGTTGTCACTAAGGGGGGATAGGCTCTCGTGCCTCCTTCCTTCTCCTATTGTGTCATATTTGTAAATCCTTCAATCCTATCCCAAGTTGTTCTTAAGGGGGGATGTTAGGATATTCCGACACATAGGAAATAGTTAAGTTCAACTTGGTCTTGTATAGAGTTAGGTAAAGTGTGTTTCTTTACCGTTGTACATTTTGTAACTTACAATCCGACGGTCACGATATGTAGTGATCCGACGGTTCATTCTCTCCTCGGTATTACCGACACTTGATCCGTGGCTTGACACCCGATTGGTCCATGAATTCTATTTAAAGAGCATGGAGGGTCATTTGTAGGTTCACCGTGCATGAGAGAAGCTTATGTAAATTTTCATTCTTTTATTAATAAATTGCCTGAAGTGGCCGCGTTGGCTCAGGCCGTGGACTGTTTCCCTCTTTGAGGGTTTTAACCATGTCAAAAATACTGGTGTATTGATCTGTGATCTGGTTGTGAGTGGTGTCCTTTGGTGTTCTGTCTGAGGAACTTACCTTGTAAATTCCTACACCTTTGAGATTCCAAGCATATACTACTAAACAATTTTTACACACAACTATTGCTAGGGCCTTTACATTCTTGAAAAAAAAGAACGAAATTGCCAAGCAGATTAAATACTCTTCCTTTTATGTCTCTAATGATTCAATGGCATCTTTCACAAAAAGAAAAAGTTCGTGAGACAGTAGGCAAGATCCTAGTAATAACCTTGACGTTTTAAATCCCACTACCAATATTCTAAATATATCATTAATGACATTGTTTTGAACTTTATGCATATTTTACACAACTTGTCAATGACTGTTTGGCTTTTGTTTCCGTGATCTTATGATGAAGTGGGACTTCTAGATTCTTGACACTTTTGTGTCCAATTGGTACAATGCTCTTAATTGGCTGGTCTTTTATTCAACTAAGGTGCAATTAGGAAAATTATTAAAATTTCAGCGATCAGTAAGCTAGTACTCTAATTCATAGGGGTTTTCTCGGAAAGCTATTTCTAATACTTCTAAAATTGAACCTATGCATCTTAGCACATTTTGAACAATATAGAATATGGAATGACCTTATAGAGTTGCTCAAAATATTACTTATTAAGATGATGCACACTTAAAATATTACAAAGTTCTTTACTTCATGCATATACTAACTTATAAATGCAACTGGTTTCCCCAAATATGAAATATTTTTTTTTGTCTAATTACTTTTTTCACAAAAACAAAATTAAATCAATATCTTCTTTAGTCCATATTATAAAACATATTCTCTAAAACGTGAATCAAATTAAAATCCACATGTACCAAGCAAATATATAAAACCAATAAAAAATTGATAATGCAAATTTTCTAAAAAGTGAATCAAGCTAAAGTCCACAAACCAAATAAACATATAAAACCAACACAAAAATTGAATTCAGACATTGACTAAACATATATATTAATTTAATTATTATTTGATTATTTTTTAATTTAAATTTAACTATTATTTGATTTTTTTTTTAATTGTATATGTAAAAAATCTTCCTTTATTTTGGATTTTCGGGCACCTCCGAGCTAAAATGCAAACTATAAGAAAAAGTCGCTAAAGCTTACTAACCCGTACAAATAAATATCTTCAATTTTTTTTTAGATGCTCTAAAATGACATTTTTCTTTGCCTTTTGCTGCAAGCTCACACTTAGGCTCAGACTGACTTAGTCACCAATAGCCAAAGGAAGAGCTTCAACTTCGAGCAGAGGTTTAGAGACCATACCACCACGGATTATAATTAGTATAAAATTATTTTTACTTTAAAACTATCATGTAACTAACGAAATCAAATCTTTATAGAAGAAACTAATTTTAAAAATTTATATTTAGAAGAAGCTTTGCATTTAAAGAAGTTCTATCTCTTAATTCTTATTATTTTAAAATTTTCAATATTTATCTCTTCCTAACTAGTAAATTAATTCTTATAAGTTAACAATCTTATATGTCTTTTTAAATAGGCTTATCAGTTTTTGATAACTTTTGTGTAAAATTTTAACATTATTGTATTTTTCACTAAAATTAATATAATTTTTCAAATGTAAATTTATTATTAATATACTTCAAAATAAATGTCATATTGTTGTAAAAGCTTGAAATGTGAGTTCATTATTAATATACGTCAAAATAAATGTCATATTGTTGCAAAAGCTGTCTATTAAAAATCTAGTTTGCTTTTTCATACTTGTCACACCTCCACATATCAGGGCAAAAATTAATTGTGAAAGGTGGGGGATGATAGTGGAGATGAGATTTAATTTCATTTGCTTTTTGATATAAGGGGTTTACATGAAAGTTAGAGTACCATGGTTCAAATTTAAATTTTAGACCAGATTTGTGTTATTTTTCATTATTATGTATAAAGAAAATTAATGTATTTATTTAAAAGTAGTTTACAATGTAATATTTAGTCAGCGAAAGTATATGGACTATTAAACAATAATAATATGATAACACAATATATTGTAATATAATAATACATCTATACAATGGTATTATGGAGTATTACAGATTAAATGAGTGTAGACTAGAAATTACTTGATATATATAATTGGCTAAGTTAACATTATAAATAAAGCTAGTTAACATTTAATATTGATAATGGTGATATTAATATTGTAAATAGTAATTATCGTTCTAGGAATAGTAAGATAATTAACAATGACTCTAAATCTAGGAAGAGTCATTTAAATGATATTATTTCTCTCTCTTCCTCTCTTATTAAGAATAAAGTTATCAATTTATCTGGTTTTTCCTTTTCCCCTTCTGTTTTTAAAATTTTAAGCAAAGGTCTTAACTTTGACTTGGCCCCTAAAAAGATCCCTGTGGATGACATTATTTGTGACATAGAATGTGGGATTCGAGGTTTACCTGATAGTATTAAGAACACTATTAGGCAGGATTGTGTTGTTATTCTGAGGAAGGCTAAGCCTCCCAAGAGCAACCTTTGTAGGGATGAATTTGAAGCCCTCAAATCCTTAAATCAGAACAAAGACATTGTCGTTCTGAAAGCTGACAAAGTTGGGGATGTTGTCGTTCTTAACAAGGAAGACTACCGCAATAAAATGTTAGAGTCATCTTCATAACAATGGTAGTTATAAGAAGCTTCCCAAAAACCCATTAAAGAAGATCTCTAGGATTGTGGCCCTTGCCATTAAATCCAGTAACTCAGTGAGTACCCCACACCATAAACTCATTGAGAGCAATCCTACCATGCCTAAAATATATGGGCTCCCTAAAATTCATAAGGAAGGAGCTCCCCTTAGGCCCACTGTTAACACCATTGGAGGTCCTACCTATCTTCTGGTAAAGTTCCTTGCCTTGAAGCTTAAACCCTTAGTTGGTCATACAGGGTCCTTCGTTAAAGACTCGGCTTCCTTTATTAAGGAGCTCAAGGACATCAAGTTGGACTCTGGTGACATTCTTGTCAGTTTTGATGTTGTTTCCCTCTACGTGTGCATCCCTATTAATGAGGCCATGGATGTGATCAAACGTCTAAATGATCCTCATATCGCTTAGTTAGTTGAAATCGGCCTCACTTCGACCTTTTTTCAGTTTTGAAGGTGAGTTCTTTGAGCAAACCTGTGGGGTTTCCATGGGCTCACCCCTATCCCCTGTAGTTGCTAATCTTTTTATGGAATATTTTGAATCTAAAGATCTAAACTCAGCCCACCTTCTGCCCAAGGTTTGGAAAATATATGTAGATGACACCAATGTCATCTGGTCTCATGGCCAAGAGGAGTTGGATCTCTTCTTTGACCATCTCAATAGTCAATCCTCGGCCATTAAGTTCACTAAGGAACAAGAAGTTGATGGTTGCCTCCCTTTCCTTGATATTCTTATCTCTAAGAATAAGGATGGTTCCCTCTCCCACCAAGTGTTTCGTAAGAAAACTCATACAGAGCAGTATCTTCATGCTAGTTCCCACCATTTCTTGGCCCAGAAGTTGGGAGTTCTCAACACCCTTGTGACTCGGGCCTTAAGGATCTCTGATGAAAAGAGCTTCAAGGAGGAGAAATCCCATCTCCTTAATGTCTTTGTGGAGAACGGCTACAGCAGACACTTGGGACAAAAGGCTTTCCTCAAAGCTGCCAAGAATTCGTTAACCAAAAGTGGACCTAAGGAATAGATTCCTGGTGTACATCTTCCATTTGTTCAAGGGACCACAGACAAGATTGTGAGGATTCTTAAGAAGCATAATGTCCCCACAACATTTATACCTCTTAACACCATTCGTAAGTCCCTCAAATCTGTAAAGGATCCTATTGACCCCAAGGACATGAAAGGGGTTTATATTATTCTCTGTTCATGTGGGACCCCCTATATTGGTGAGACTGGTCGCTCCATTAATCAAACGATTAGTGAGCACGCAGCTGACCTTAAGCATATGAGAACCAAATCTTCCGCTTTAGCAGAGCATGTGGAGAAAACCAATCATCATGTATGCATTGAGGAAGCTAGTGTGATTGCTAGAGTGTCGCAATTCCATCATCAGAAGTTTAGGGAAGCCTTTTGAGATTGAAAAAAGGCCGAGCAATCTCAATAGAGAGGATGGTTGGAAGATCAGTAGTTGTTAGGCTCCAACCCTCTCCTCCTAGTAGTTATCTTCCTTTTCTCCCCCTCCCTTCAATAAGCTTTTAATTAATTTTTAATATGGTAATATTTTTCTAACACTTGAATTCTCTAGTATTTTATTCATTTAAAAACTCTTAGACGATTAATCTGAACTTAATTTATTTTATATTAATTGAAAAATAAATTAAAATTATCAATTTATAATTAATTAATAACTAATTGGACTATTAATTAATTTATGATATTGTAATATTTTACAGCTTGATATTCTATATGTCTAAAAAATCTTGGACTATAATATAAAATAATTATATTTAATTATAAAAAGTTATTAAATATTTTTCTAACATTTAAAAAACTCTTTTAAAACGTAATTCTTTTATAAATTATTTATGAAATTAATTTAATTAATCTATTTTATAATTATTTAAACTAATATACTATTTAAATAGATTATTAATTAATTTCTAATAATTTTCTAACACTTATAATTTTAAAAGCTCTTGACTATGAATATAAAATTAATTTTATTTTAATTCCTTTAACTTATATTTTAATTAAAATATAATTAACTATTACTCTATTTTTATAACTAACTAATACTTATATAAGAACTTTATCTGACAATTTTAAATTAATGTATTTTTGTTTTACTTATTCTAACTAATTTAAGTTAATTTATTTTAATATATATGTATGGTTCACTCTATTTTTGAAAATAATTTAATTTATGATAATATATTAATTTTAATATATATTTATAATGGTCCTCTTACATTTATAACCGTACTAACTTATTTAAATAAATAAAGTTTTTACCCCTTATCATAGTCAAATTAGCCGTTTTCTGGTCAAATTGGTTGTTGTCATTTTAGTCGTTACCTTGTCTAGTAAAATTGGGTCATTGGATGTCTTTCCCTGTCTATTTAATGTGCAAAGCGAGATCTGCTCATTCAACCTATCCTGACGATGAACCACACTGGTTGGTTTGAAACGCGTCGACAAAAGTATCTCTATGTGATTTTCGCCGAAGAATCTTCAAAAAGAATGATCCAATTGCTTATGCCCCTTGGTGGCTAGCGATTCCTCATAAACTTCCCTCTGATATTCCTAAATTCAATGGAAATCCAGGTGAAGATCCATCGAGTCACGTAATGATTTTTCATTTGTGGTGTTCATCTAACACCCTCAATGATGATTCGATTAGGCTTCGCCTTTTTCAACGAACGCTAACTGGTCTGGTAGTGAAATGGTACATTGAATTACCTAGAGCTTCATTTGAAAACTTCAGCACCCTCGCCACTACCTTTTTAACCAACTTTCATTTACCCATAAGGTACAAAATGGGAACAAAACTCCTTACCAGCTTTAAATAGACAACAGCCACTCACATATCTGATCATATTCATGAATGGCGACGTCATCGTCGTATGGTAAAGACGTATGTTCCTGATCAGCTTCTAGCTGAGTGGTTTATTAAGTCATTATTACCTTCTATTACAGAAGATGTGGCTAAGTGAGGAGTTGTCATTGAAGAGCAAGTCATTGCTCGTGCACAATATTTAGACTTGATCTATACTCAATCTGGCACGCTCTATGACAAAATCCCCAACACTCCTAAACCAGATTTTTCCATTCCTCCTCCTCCTAAATCAAATAGGGACTCTCATGCCGGAAATGGCGTGATTGGCACCTCAAGTATGCAAACTACAAAGGCTCCATCTGGTAAAGCCCTTGCAATTTCTAGTCGAAAAGAAAATGACAAACTTCTTGCCTCAGAGGTTAATGTCGTGTCATCTGAAAAGGGCAAAGAACCTAAGCAGCCAGGGGGCAAGAAGAAAGGAAAAAACAAAAAGAAGAAACAAGAAGATTCGACTCCTGAGAAATCTTCTGGAAACTCTACTGGGCAAAAGAAACCAACTCAACCATGTTTCATATGTAATGAGGAACATTGGGCAAAAGATTGTTCGCATCGAGCTGAGGTCGTGAAATTCTTAAAGACTTCAAGTACCTCGGTAATATTGACTGATCCGTTTCCGAACCCAGAAATCAATATGGTTGTTATCGATCATGCTTCCCCATCCCAAGTGCATATGCTGTCCATTTCGAAACAGCAAAATGATGCTTTGATATTGACAAGGAATAAATATTATGGGAATCCACAGATGTCGAACAACAAGGCTACAGACCAACCCAGTAGTTCGACAACAACTTCGTCAGAAGTTGTGCCACCCATCATTCCTTAATTAACTATAAAGTCACCAAAAGGAGTAGTACATAAATCGACATTTAATCCTCGTGCTTCAGCAGCACATAATTATAATATAGTGGAGGATCTGGCTCAATCGCCATCCACTATGTCGACACTTGAAGTATTGCAGAATTGCCCCTCCCAAAAGCAAGCTTTATTATCAGCAATAGGTGGGATTGACCCAACGAATTCAAATCTTGTGGCCTTTAACCATAAAGGATATGAACCTCAGTTACCAGCCCAACTCGCTTTCCTTATACAGGTAAAATTCCTCAACAAAACTATTCATCGAACAATCATTGATGAGGGGGCATCTACCTGTATTATGTCAATGAGTTGCTAGAAAATTTTTGGCTCACCACCCTTTTCACGATCATCAACAACATTAAAGGCATTCGATGGAAGAACATACATGCTGTATGGGATACTAAGTAACTTTCAAGTTGAAATGGGGGGCAAGACAATAGAAATTGAAGTTGAGGTCATTGATGGAAACCTTGACTACAATATCTTACTGGGCAGACCCTGGATTTATGTTATGGTTGTTGTTGTGTCAACATATTTCAGAAAGATTGCATTTCCCTTCCAATGAGGAATTACAATCATTGACCAACTAACCCTTCCCCCCACAGCTCACAAGCTACTGGAAGCATTCCATTGATCCATGGAAACTCTCAAACGCTTCAAAATGTTGGAGTAGGTCTCCTAAAAGACCCTTCCTTAATGGGTACTTTTGCCCTCCCACCTCCGAGTAATCTAGCGGAAGTGGCCACAGTGGAAACACGTCACATGATCTCTTCTACATCATCAAAGATTAAGAAGAACTCTGGCCCTTTTGATAGTGTGGATCATCGCCAGGTGTTGCCCCCAAGCCCTATAGAATTGTTGTAGCAACCAATTTTCTGGGCATGGGCGGAAAACCCAAATCAAACTCAATAAGTGTTTGGATAGATAGGTCCCTAGAGTATGGCACCTCTTCTGATCCTTGGTTTCATGTACACTCTACAAATGAAGGAATAATTCAATCAATGATGATAGGAGAGGCACCATGGGAAGATTACCATCATCGTTCCCATCTTCAAGATAACAACGAAGATTATTCTAGCGACCTTAATCATCCTTCATATTTTGATTTTCTATCAAATACTGTAAATACGGTGGATTCTGAGTGAAATCTGTCCAATATCGAGGAAACTATCGCCATTAATATCTCGACCAAAACTAATGTTGTAGAGAATATTCATGTTGGCAAATCTTGTTCTCCTTCAGAACTAGAAATATATTGCGCTCTCTTTCGCGAATTCAGAGATGTCTTTGCATGTTCATATGAAGAAATGTCAGGCATTTTCTCGAGTATCGTTGAGCATGAAATCACGATGTATCCAGATGTCAAACCAGTATGATAACGGCTTCAACCGATGCACCCAAAGAAAGTCGTTGCCATTAAGGTAGAAGTTGAAAAACGTTTACATGCTAGTTTCATTTACCCTATTCCTCTAATAGATTGGGTATCGAATATTGTTACTATGACGAAAAAGCAAGGAACAATTAGAGTGTGTCTCGATTATAGGGATGTAAACCAGGCTTTTCTGAAGGACAACTACCCTACACCCTTCATCGACCAGATAATTGATGAATGTTTCGGATGCGAAATCTTTTCCTTTATGGATGGATTTTCCGAATACAATCAAATCAATATCCACCCATAGTTCCAGTCGAAGGCTGCCTTTATATGTCCATGGGGCACATTCGCGTACCGTAAGCTACCTTTCGGTTTGAAGAACGTAGGGGAAACTTTTCAGAGGGAAATGAACTACGCCTTCCATGACATCAAGCACATCGTTCAACCGTATCTCCATGATTTACCAACTCATTCGTGAAAGCGGACTGATCACCTACAGCATTTGAGAGCTATATTTCTGCGTTGCCAACACTACAAGATACGACTCAATCCACACAAGTATGTGTTTTGTGTTATTACTTGGTTTCGCAGTTTCTAACGATGGAATTTGACTCGACCCATGTAAGGTTCAAGCAATCATCAACATGCATCCACCTTCAAATTTTCTTCAGATTCAGAAACTCCAAGGGGAAAAAAAACTTTCTAAGGAGGTTCATTCCAAATTACGCCGAACTTGCTAAAGGTTATATGCATCTTTTGAAAAAAGAAGTACCCTTCAACTGGGATCAGGTTGCGCAAGCTTCCTTTGATGCTTTAAAAGGTTCCCTAGTAAAAGCATCATTAATGTATGCTCTTGACTATCAAAAAGACTTTAAGTTGTATATCGCCACTATAGATACAACAATTGCCATGGTTTTAGTACAAGAAGACAATGGAATAGAACATTCTATGTATTATTTAAGCCACAACTTAAATGATACAGAAAGAAAGTACTCCTATGTTGAAAAGTTGGCTTTAGCAGTTGTTCAAGCAGTGCAGAGATTTCAACACTATATACTTTTTCGCAAAACTACCACTTTGTTAGATTGCAACCCTATGACTTACATTTTTTCGTGTCAATTGCTAGGGGAAAAGTATTCCAAATGGATAGCCATTTTGCAAGAATTTGATCTGGAATTCACAAAATCCAAATCAAAGAAATCTCTAGTCTTCGCGGAGTTACTTTATGACCTCCCATCGTCGTCTAACGATTTAACATCTAAAGCACCAATCGTGGATGAAACCCTGTTTCTGATATCGTCAAGCAACCCGTGGTACGGATATATACTGATCTATCTCCAAACCCAAACATTTAGGCCTAACACCTCTCACTCTGAACAACGACGTACTCGATACGAAGAAAAACACTACATGATCGTTGGTGATACACTTTACCATCATGGTGTCGATACAATTCTATGAAGGTGCCTCATGCATGAGGAGGCCGAAAAAGTCCTAAATGACTGTCATTCAGGTATGTGGGGGGGGCATCAATCTAGTTACACCACTGCACAAAATATCTTACAAGCCGGTTACTTCTGGCCCACAATATTCAAAGATTGCAAAATTGTAGTCAGAAGTTGCCATGCTTGTCAGATTTTCAACTACAAAACCAGATTACCACCTGCACCGTTGCATCCAGTAGTTGTTGTTGGGCATTTCACCAAATGGGGCATAGATTTTATGACATGTAACCCCACCTCAGCCAGGGGGCATGGGTATATCATAGTCGGTGTCGACTATTTTACAAAATGGGCCGAAGCGATGCCTACATTAAACAACAACGGTGAAACGGCTGCTCTTTTCTTTTTCAATCATGTAGTCTCTAGATTTGGTGTTCCACAAGCTATAGTCACAAATCATGGATCGCATTTTCGCAATCACATGATGGTTGAATTGGATACCAAATTAGGACTATCCCATGACAGTTCTACTCCATATTATCCACAAGCTAACACATAAGTTGAGGCCATCAACAAAGTCCTGAAGCACATGCTACAAAGGATGATTGGAGTCCACAAACAGAACTGGCACTTAATCCTGTACTCAGCTCTCTGGGCATATAGGACATCGATGAGAAACGTGACTCGATTCACACCCTTTCAGTTGGTGTATGGTCTAGAAGTTGTCTTACCGATTCAGTGTGAAATTTCATCTCTCAAGCTCACAATCGATCTACTTCACGAAATTTCGGAGGAAGAGGCTCGTTTCTTGGAATTAATCCACTTGGATGAAACCCATCATGATGCCACACTAGCTAACAAAGCACATAAGAAACATGTCAAAGCGCAATTTGACAAGAATGTCAAGCCTCGTTTTTCTCAGAAGGCGACCTAGTCTTGCTTTATGGTCAGGACTCCGATAAATTGGGAGCAGGTGTTCGAACCATTAAGAATGGGCTCCTATATTTTTAAATGAGTATTAGCAAAAGTAGCCTACGAGCTAGTAGATTACGATGGGATTCCATTGTCGCAACCCCAAAACGGGTTGTATCTTAAGTGTTACTATGCTTGATTAATTGTAGTAATCTCTTTATAGGTATGCTTTTGTTACATTTTTGTTTTCGTCAAAGAGTTGTCATTTTGGTTAGGTAATCCACTTTTCATTTGTTGCAGATGTTGGACCTTTTGGAAACATTCCTTGGGTATGCCGACGGAGCTAGTCGTAGTACGCAGAACCTATCTTCTGCAGCTTGGGCCATTTTTGCTCCAAGCGGCGAGTTAGTGAGTTTCAGGGGGATATGTATTGGTCGATCAACGAACAACATCGTTGAGTACAACGCGTTGATGGAGCTTCTCTTTGATGCCATTTCACATAGCATACACCAACTTGTTTTCAGGCTAGATTCACAACTCGTCATTCTACAACTTACTGGCATCTATTCCGTTCAGAACCCAGCTATCTATCGTATGTTCTTAAGAGTCAGGATTTTGGAAAGACAGTTTGATTCCATTCAATATCAACACATTTCCAAAAAACTTAAACACATTAACTGATTCATTAGCAAATTATGTGTTAGATAGACATTTGTAGCATGTGTAAAGAAAAGCATTTCAAATTAACATTTGTATTAGGATTACATAACTTAACCAAGATAAAACTTCGAAAATCAAAAATATATAACTGTTTACCAAGACAAAATCAGTCACATTACCAAGAAACTCAAAAATGAATGCAGGAAAGCATCCTAGGCTAATGATGTTGGTGATAACATGTCACCACCTGTGCGATCATATGCAAGAGCCTAGCCCATCGACTCGGCACGCCAATAGTATGGCGCTGTAACCTCAGAGGTAACTCGTCAGTCCTCACATCTTGAATACCAAGAGTGAGGCCCTCTGCCTAATCCTGCAACACTACCAGGGTCTCTACTATGTCCAGATCATGAAGGACAACCCTCCCTACAGCCTCTCCTGCTGGGACGTCAGCTGCCACCCTTGGGCGTGCTGTTGGCCGCACTGGCCCAACATTTGCACAAATATATGAGTTTGATTAGTCTTGATAACATTTAAAAAACACTAAAACATTATAAAGCTAATAAACAAAGATATGGTCAAATCATCTTACCCATAACACTCCACTGCTCGCTAGCCGGTAACACCAAATCCGAGTCGCCTCGGAAATCCATCCCAATGTATGGATACTCCGCAAAGACCATCTCCTGACAATCGAACCACTCAAAGAAGGCATTAGAGAAAGAAATTTGTGACTAACCAGCATGTCTGGCCATGAGATCAACCCATCTCTGCATCCGTGGTTCCCTCGGTGCCGACAATCCTAATGAAATGTACTGTGGATGCATCAATGGAATCCTCTCCAAGGCGAAAGCAGTCAAAATGGAACCATAGCCAAAGTTCTAGGATCTTCCATTATTTACCTTGGAGAGTTGTTCTTTTATAACTGGAAGTGCCGCCTCACACCAGTTGAATACCTTTAGTTCCAGGCATTCCAGGGCATACTACATATAAAATCTGTTGGCCAAATGAAGAGCCGCACCACTAGCCAATCTAGAAAAGGTGAACAAAATGGTCCTTAAAGACTGATCAGTGACATCTCAGATATTGATCTTTTTGTCCCTGTTAGGCTAACATCCATCTCTACAAAACTGGCGAATATAATCCCTCACAGATTCACCCCCACGGGCGGATCCTGACAGTGAGAGAGGGCCACCACACCTCGATAACCCCGTCAAAAAGTAGATATCTTCGACTATCAATGGAATGGATTTGCCTCTAATATAGAATACTTGGTTGATTGGATCCCATGCATCGAGAAAATATTGTAACAAATTGATTTGTTGCCTCACGCTGGATATGCGGAAGAATTTGAGCAAACCACAGTTTCATAATGCAGTAACTGTGCCCTGTTTGTGTAAGGAAATAATGTCCTCTTCTTCATGTTCAGGTTCACACCATGTGACAACCATCTTGATCTGATAAATCTGTGAAACACAAACAAAAGAGAAATTAGGATCCTGATTTGAGCAAAAACAGGCAAAAAATTTCATGAAAAATCATTGTATAAAGTTTCCCTTCTGCGCCCATCGCACCCTGCCTGTGCACAAGGTGAGATGCATACTGACTGACCAGTGTCCAGTTCAGTATGCATCGCACTTTTCGATGCAGGCCAGGTGCAATGGAAGAAGAACGACTTCTTCAAACCCTAAGGGCCTAGAAACAAGGAAAAATTTGCTCAAAATCAAAAGAGGAAGGAATGAAAATGAAGAGCTCAGGGTTAGCTCCTCCCTGGTCCTAACGGAATGAAGAATATTCCACCAGATCTCTCGAAATCAGCTGATGAAATTTGAGGGGGAAAACCACTCCAGAGCTCCAAAATCCCAAATTCGAAATGAAATGGTAAAAATGAGAGGTAAAATTACTTTTTATGTTACTATTCACGCACTTCAAGTAAAACGATAGTTTTTAATTCATTTTTCAAGCATATATATGTATTTCTAATCAATTTGATGGAGCAGTTGAGCAGGTTGAACAACCGATGAAAGATTCTAACGTGTTAAATGGCAGACTGAATATCTTTGACCAATATCATGAGCAATGTTTCTGCAAGGTTCAAGCTCGTTAAAAAATGAACCTGCCACTAAGCACATGTTGGCACAAGGTTCAAGCTCATTAAAAAATAAAGCTGCCTTCAGTAAACAACCTCTGTGATTTCCATGCTATCAGCCTTTTGAGCCATGGTTGTGTTCTACCATCACCTCCATTCTTTTGGTTGATCATATGCTTCCACTTTATTGTTTACCCTTTTGAGGAACAACTGCGACAAATGATTCTGTTATCCACCCTCTTCACACTGCCATGTTTTGAGAAGTTCCAAACTTACCTGGAACCAGCTGCTACCTAAAAACATCACTTGTTCCTCAAAAACAAGTCTCTTTTAAGCTCTTTTTAGACTCGCTAAATATGAAAAATTTGTCGAGCTATTGACCTTTCCAACTTGTTAAAGTAAAGGGAAGTGCCATCCCTCCTGTACATTTTAATCTTTTGGGACCTAAGGGATTATCAAACAAAAATATTGAGCGCTTGTCTTTTTCGGCTCACTAAAGCAATCAAAAAGTCATCCCTTTTGTATTATTTTATAATTTTTTGACTTAAGGGATTATGCCACGAAAAAGGACTGCTAGAGTTTCCTTTTCGTCCCTTTTCAAACTCTCTAAACATGAAAAGGACTGAGTTATATTTGTTGTTAAACTCGTTAAAACAATAGCGACAAACTTGTCCACCCAGACAAGAACGAGTTTCGTTGTCGCTAGGCTCGCTAAAACATAGCAATAGGTTTTCCCGAAGGGCAAATTATAGAACAAGCATATGTTATCCTCCTCAAGCTTGAAAAAAATAAAGAGGTACTAGTCAGCGACGAATGGGGAAAAAGGGAAGAAAACTTGAAGAACTTCATTGGTAGCAGGTCGCTCTTGAACATGACACTTTCACTCCATCACCATGATTGAGTCAAGTTGGGTTATTTCATTCACCAGTCATATCAACATTGGTCCTCCACACCATCCATATTTTGGGGTTAACGCTACCAATCCATTTCAGTGTCGCTGACATGTTCAAGAGAAGTCATTCATAGAATTCACCACCCAGCTAATGCCTCATCCGTTACAATGCCTTCACCCTCCATTTTTTGTGACCACCATTCCTAAACCTTGTATCATCATATCATTTTCACCTCCGGAAAATCATTTGCTTTGTTTCGTGTCGTGGATGTGGGATACATCAAGGCCCTCCTACGATGAGTCACTTCTTATCAACATCAGCTCATTATCCAAGAAGTTGACTTAGAAAACAACCCTTTCAGTACTTTGAAGCTTGCATGTCTCAATGGCAAGTTTATCACTTCCGGCGACAGGTTTACATCAATGGCCTTCGACCAAAAGATTTTGTGCGGTGTTAGACATCGACTCATATATTCACACCGCATGAATTGTACTGTAGTACCTTGAGGGTCATTATCATTATTAGTGATTCCTCTCGCACCTGTTAATAGCTTACATCATTAGTTGGTAATCAGATGATGTCTTTCCATGTTCGACTCCAGAACATCTTTTCACATGGATCGACTTGTACATCGGGCGAAGATTGAACGAGTTTGAAGACCTCGGATCTAGTTTCATCCATCCGGGCTGCAATATATTCAGGAAAATAAAGACATCAAATGTACACAAAAATTGCACAGATGATCATCCAAGCTAAGGGGTGATGACTCTACATATAAAGAATCACCAGTTTGCAACCTCAGATGGTTATCTGTTCCATGTACATGAAAATAAATTTATAAAGCTAAGCATGGGAATGCCCGCCTTAGCTAGATCATGAAAACGATATGATGATGATGTATTGTATTGTATCTTATACAAATCACCTTCCAGTTCGAATACCTCGGATCCTCATGATAAAGCATTTCACCCGACATCAGAAGATTTACGACCTCACGCTTTAGGAGGCAACTATTATAGACATATTTGGGCACTGCAACCCCAATCATATATGTCGATAAACCAAGGGCTCTTTAACCCCTAAAAGTGTTGTTTCATACCTAAAGGATATGGTCAACTGATTACATCATTTCCAGAAGTTCCACCTAAAAACCACCAGAACTGGCCAAAACTGGCCAGACACTGAATGCCCATGGTCAAGGTGTGATGCATACTTTGCACATACCAGGTGCGATGCATCGAAGAGCCTTTGTGGGTGTGAGAGTGAGAAAAGAAATGGCAGACAGTTTCTAGTGATGCCCGGGAATCTTCTAGAAACCTCTCATATGAAAAACTTGCCTCTCTCGATTCCAGGGATGAGTAAGAGATCAAGATCAAGTGGATCAGTGGGATGACACTATAGAAACCAGAGCTGACTCACACCCTTACAAGACATCTATTAATGGATCCCTCATCTGAGAGATCTAGAGGCTGGAATTTTGTAATTTGTAAGGAAGTGTTGTTGGTTTCTCTTTGAGAAGGAACATTGTATTGTTGGGTGATATTGCTTTTCATGAGGTGAAGAGGGCTTTGATGTTGGGAGGATGATGCTGGATCAGACAAATGGGATGAAATCCTCTCTTCTACTATTAATAAAGTTATTTTAGTTTTCCTCCATATAATCGTGTATTTGTGAATCTTGTTATTTGTGAATGCAATTGTATGGTCAATGTATTTCTAATTCTACATTGTTTATGGTATTATAGATCGATATGCTTTGATGGTGTTTTGGTTACTTTTTCTCTACAGGTATTCTCTAAAGGGGGACAAGTAGGAGAGAAGTGGCAAGCTCTATCAAACGGGAGAGAAATCAAGCAAGGAATCAAGCGAAAGATCTAGGTTGGTCTCCTTTGCTTCTCTCTTATCTATCATACATCAAGGAAATCACAAATTGCTTTGATTGTTTGTTTCTAAGATAGCTACCCATTTTAGTGGGACTAGCATATCAAAAAGACACTAGTTTTCCCGGAAACAATGAGCTTGCTAGGTTGTTTGTTCTGCATCTCCACAATGGCCAAGTGAACCTTTTCTGGTGTCTCTTTCACCTTGACACCTGCCACCATTTCAACAGCAACAAGCATCCCTAATGTAGGTGAACAATGGAATAAGGGGCAGCATGTGGGCAGAAAACATTATGAGCCTTACATTAAGCCTGGATATCACAGGCAAATCAGCAGGGTTTTTCCTTTTAAATGCTTGCAGAACACTTATGCTCCTCTCATGAAACTCATCATCAAGTATTTCACCTGTGAAGGAAGGTTTTCCCGCCTATATACATATCATGTCAGATTGTTGATGCAATTCACAAGAGTAAGGACGATGAACCTCCCATACTTTATATGCAGGAATATAGAGAAGATGGCTTTCTATGTGCAAAGGAAACCTTTTCCTCAACAATTCAACATCATTTACCACTTCTCACTGATTAAAATTGTTGTTTTGCACCAGCTAAGCTTGTTGAACATACCTTGGGATACCTTTATTTCTCATGAGATTTTCAAAGGCCCTCAGGTGATTCCATCAGTGCCTCAAGAGAAAGGGGGGCCATCAGGACAGCCAGGTGTTCATGAGACTGAAACTACAGGTGTGCCAGTGTTTTTCACCTATGAGAGAGGCACCAGGAGGACTTTTGTTGCTGCCAGGTGAGTACTATCTCCACCAAAGGTGGAAGAGGTCTCGTTTTCTTCACCATACCACAGGCAAATGTTATCTTCACTGAGGGTGAAAGGGGCTTTACCTTCTTCTCCAGCTATATAGGTTGGCCAGTAATCAAAGAGTAAAGACAAAGGGAAATGAAAGATGCATGAGGAGGTCCTTCCTAGAGTGCAAGACAGAGATTTTATTTTGATGGAGGAAGATGTCACTGTTTTGGGCTCTTAAAGCTCAAGACTCAAGGATAGGATTATCAAAGAGAAGGATGTTGAAATACAAGCCTCATCACTTGATCTTGAGAGGCCCAAATGGATCATCAACTTTCTTGAGCAAGAAAACAAGCAACTGACAGACAAGCAAGTTATTATGGAGTTGCAAATGATTAGGGAAAATAGGCAAATGGCAAAGAAGATAAAGATCAAGATGACCTCACTTGAGAAAGAAATTGAGGATGACCGAGAATCATGGTTGGAGAGGGCGAACATTCACCTAGAGAAGATGCTTGAAAAAGCCAACAAAGAGAAGAAAATTTTGCACCATATGGCCTATCACTACCTAAACCGGAACAAAATTTGCAAAACAAGGGTGAAGAAGCTAAAGGCCAAGCTAAAAAGAGCTTTGAGGAGCAAAAAAGAGCAAGATAAACTCAAGATCTTGGTTGAAGTATCATTGGCTCATCAAAGCAATTAACAAGGGTCAATCATGCCAAATTTCCAGAAATTTGGAAAAAAAATTGTCAAATTTGAAATTTTTAATGTAAAAAACAGGTTTTTTGGTGGCGTTGTGCTTTCGTTGGGGGCATCCATTTGCAAAAAAGTTTATATTTTTGGAATGAGCATGAAACGATATGGAAGCATAGAAACGGCTGATAATTTTGGACAATTTCTAGGTCTCCAAAAGGGCAAAAAACACCCAAAAAGTGCCCTCTCTACCACTTTTTTGCCACACAGGAAGTAGTCTTGGGAGAAACAATTTTTGGAGGGGCAAATGGACTCCAAATTCAGAAAGTCAAATTGTTCCAGAAATTAGACTCACCAAGATTTTCAACAAGCTATCCTGTACCTGATTTGAACTTCGGGAATCCTTCCAAAATTGGCCTAGAAAAATCGTTGCACATAGGACCAGCGGCGCTGTGCATAGGATCAATTTTGCCAGTTTTGCCTGATTTTCCAGATTTCACCTAGTTTTCTCTACAGTTGACTTTTTCTTGCTCTCTTGGTGAAATTAGCATGGTAAATGATGTAACTTGATTTAGTTATGGATGTAAAACACTTAATATGCTAGATACATCAAGTCAAAGGTGGTTTTGAACTGAATGAATTGGTTTCCTTGGTTTTAGAGGCAGGCTATTCCACTGCCTATATTCTTGTTCTTAGTTTAGATATGGTTGAAACCACCCTTTTTCTCATGGATTCGACCATTATAACTAGCTTGATTAGTTTCCTTGCCTATATCATGTGCTTTTTGATTCATTTGTAAAGGTTGGACTTTAGCAGAAGTGTTGGACTCACTGAACATTTTGTATCAGCAATTGGCAAGGAATAAAACCAGGTTTCACAGCTATTTTTGTGGGATTCTTGTGAGAGTGAGTTTATGTATTGTTTCTTCTTTGTATTGAGTTTTTCTGATGTTTTTCCACATCTCTCTCTTTCTTCTAAACTAAATGAATCAAGGTGAATAGACAAAATACACTAGATTTACAGTGATTTGTCTTGGGAATGCATTTAGTTTTCAATGTTTTCACTGTTTGAAGAGGATTCATAGTTTCTTGTGTCCTCCTCAACTCCTCAGTTGTCTTACTCTACCATCATAATCCTTTGCTAGTACATAAGCTCTTGTCTACCCTGCCCCACAGGACATGACTGCATCCCTGAGTTGATTTTGCGGATCCAAGCTGCCTTCTCCAATTGATCCAGCAACCAAAACTTAAAATCAAACCAGAAACCCTAATCTACTATACCTAGCCTAAAATCAGCATTCATTTCAGTCATCTCAAGCCCTAGTTGCCATATTCTAATTGAGATTGATAAGGAGAGAGCCCTCTCCCAACCTGGTAGGGCTAACTACCAGGTTAAGTGTGGTTTGAAAAATACCCTAGACAAGCCTTCCTTTAGCCTGAGGTAGATTTAGGAACTAACATCCCCAATAGGTACAAGAGGTCGAAATTTTCAAGTAGAGAGGCTGAATTCAAAGTGATGATGATAATAAATGAAAAACTCCTCTCCTTTATTTATATGAGGAGGAAAAGTTATAATTTTATATAAAAGACCCCTAAACACAAGTAAAATCATAATGATTCATTGGGTTACAAGCCAACGCATCTACCTTAGGTAATAAATCAAATGATATTCCACACTGTGAGTTGAGAAGCTTCAAAAGGCTATAGTCATCCAATAATGAGCTCCATGTATCATGTGTAGAAGCCTCTAAAAATTATCACTTGAGGGTTAGCCCTGAAATTTTCATCAATATCCCTTTGTGTTCCCAAAAATTTAATTAGGGTACCAAAAGTTGGTCTTCTTGGTCTCATACTGCTCAAAATGTCCATCTATGCTCCGATGTTGAAGACTTTCCAAATGCTACTATACCTAACATGTCTCAAAAGGTGATACCATCCTCATTTTGGCCCTGAATCATCTACCATCCCTCATATGGTAGCAAGGTGACCTAAGGCCATATTTCATCGAGGTGTATCATCTTGAAGAATCATCAAATGTAGTGTAGAGTGGCAGAATGCTTTGGGTGTAGGAGGTTCCTAAGGGTAGGTATGATGTGTTGCTACTTACCAAATACCCAAGGCTCTCAACACTTCACCTATGAGTTCCAATACACTTCTCTAGGGCCTAGGTACATATGGATAAGGTGTCTAGGTGATGGGATATTGAACCACCTAAAAATCACAACATAAAGTTTAGTAAAATCATCCAGACATCAAGGGCAATAATCATTTTTGCATCTAAGTGAACCAAGCTTGAATGTAAAGGGTTTTTTAATAGTTCAAATAATGATTCCCTTGTAAAATTAGGGCCTTGAACTCACAATGGTGTTTCTGTTGGGTGTGGAGCCTGATTATCTTCTTTATTTAAAGGTATCACCACATTGGACCCCAGTTCATAATGTGGCAGCAACATCACCTGTAAAATATAGGCTACAGGGGGGTCCAGGGCCTTGTAAAATGTTGTAATTTCGTAGTCAATCTGGGTTGTTCATTAGGTGGAGATCTGACAGTAGAAGTTATGTTTAATTTATGTTTTTTTGCCCTAAAAGGAAAACCCTTGCTATATCTAACAGAATTGTATTTCTTCTATATAGATATGTATTCTGAGTGAGAAGAGAGAGGAGATTGAGTGAGAGAGAAGAGGGAATTACAACGGATATTTTGTAGGTTGTATCTCTTCAGATTACTGGATAATATAAAAGGAAGGACTAGCTATTTCTCTGTGGATGTAGCCCAAATTGGGTGAACCACGTATATCTGTGTCTCTCTTGTTTTATGAATTTTCTGTGTTTATATTTCTGAAATATTTTATGTGTTCCATTGCTCTATAATGTATAATTTTCTAATATTTTCCTCCCTAGGTAGGAGTAGCTAAAGGATAACCCTATTAGGTATTTCCAACCCCCAAGGATAAGTAACATTTTTTCTGCCCGCCCTTCAATGATAGGTGTTAGAGAATAATGAAGGTATGGAGGGAAGAAGACTTCATGGCCAAGTTCCATGATCAAAGGGAGAAAAATGACAGGGATCTATATCTTGAGTGTACATATGTGAGGAGGGAGAAATCATGGATGCATGAGCTACCAATTCAACCCTTTTTTTCCACCCCTCTTATGTGTCTTTTATTTTTGCTTGATTCTTCTTTGTATTACTTCTCGTAGCTCAAAGGGTTAGAGCTTGCTTGAATGATGTATAGTAGTTGTATTACCCATTAATGATGAGGTGGCTCATTTCCCATCAGGGTTGGTACATGCAAGGGTTCCTTTTTATAGTGTAGAGGAGCAACATGCACTCAAGAACCGAGTGATGAAAATAATGAGTGAGGTAGAGCTCATGATAGACTTTTTCCCATGTGCTAATCGGTGTATGTCTCAGCCATCTTTTAAATTTTGATACCTATATTTTATTTTGTGGCCATAATATGCTTTTTCATTTTCTTTTAGTTGCATAAATCTCCCAAGGAAAAGCTTTAAGTGCTACCCAGGTATATTAATGTATGGGTACCAAATCCCAAAGAACCAATGGTTAGATGAACCTAAAGAATGGAGGTGGATAATGGGATTTTACTGTGATATTGAAAGTGGTAATAAAGGAATAGGGATAGATGGAACATGTTATCTAAATCAAGGCTTCCCAAGCAATGCCCCTGATATACCCATTGAGCCATTAGGGGAGGTCCCATTGGACTAAGGTTGAATATTCACCCCCCATTTATGGCGAGGGAAAAAGACCACAATAAAAACCCCTCTTCCTTCCAGGTCACCTCATAATTCATATAAAATTCCCAAAATATAAACAAGCATAAGCACCTGGTTGCAAAATGAATAAAGTACCATTTGATCAGAATCCCACCTTTGCCTATGTGCTCTTGTCAAATTGGTCAAAAATCATATGAATGATGTAGGTGGTGGAGATAAAACAACACGGCATCAACTATCGGTGATTTTCAGGGGTTTCATGGTTGGATGGATGGATGTGAAGAATAGGAGAGAAGTTTTCTCCTATAGGGTAACCCACTTTAGTGGGTAACAATACTTACAATGTTACGAATGAAATCCAAGATATTTGAGGGCAACATCCATAGCTTTGATAGAGAAAGGGAAGATTCCCTGAGTGCATTGCATTTCCTCTACAAACCACCCATTGGACATAATACACGATTTAAAATCATTAACTTCTATGCCTACAAATTTGCAAAAAAAATACAAAGAATTCTTTAAGGAAGTGAGTTTTAAGAGGGATCCTGATGTATGGGCCAGTAGACTTCCCATAAACATTAAATGATAGATAGAAACAAATCTGATCTTTTCACTCCTCCAAATTCCCTCATACTCTAAGACTCGGTTATTAGGCATCTCTAAGTGTAAGCAACTAATAAAAAAGGAGATGTGATAAGGGGAACCCCAACCTTAAACCTATAGAAGAAGTAAAATTGGGAGGGTGATCCATTGATCATAACATCAAAAGAAGATATTTGAACACATCCCATGATCGAGTTGATAATATTGATTCCAAACCATAGTTGTATGAGTACTAGTTTAAGAAATTTCCAGCTCACCCTGTCATAATCCTTAGATAAATCTAGTTTCAGGATTGTCGCTTATGTGTCGGCCTTCTTGACTAAGTCGAGTACTTCCTGCACAACAACAACCACATCATGGATATTCCTCCATTGAAGATATCCACATTTTTCTTCTAAGATGAATCAATTGAGAATTCATTTGATTATGAATGTAATAATTTTGGAAATTAGCTTATAAATAATATTGTAGCAAGAAACGAGTTTGTAGTCCCTCGAGGACGAACTATCGTGAATATTTCAAATAAGACATGTGAAAATCAAGTTGAAAGAAGTGATGACTTTTCCAAAAGATTATGTTTCTCTTATTACTTTGATGAGGTCTTCTTTGAACTTCTCAAAAAATCCTTAGTATAATTTCACCAAAAAACCATAAGAGCTAGGGATTTTCCCTTTTTGCATCAAGGAAAGAGTTACATATATCTCCTACTTTGTAACAACGTCTAACAAGAGGGCATTCAATTCTTCTTTAACTATATTAGGAAAATATTCCACCACCTATTGGATATCTAGAATAGGGCGGCCCTGCAACTCCGAGTATAAATTCCTAAAATACCTTAATCCTTCAAATTTATCCCTGAAAGTCACCTTATGCTCCAAATGGTGTTTGTTTGTCTCCTTCCATTGGCATAATTATGGAAAAATCTGGACTTATTGTCCCTATATGAAATTCATAATTCTCTAGTTTTTAACATCTAGCATTCTTCTTATAAAATTCCTTTATTATTCCAGTCTTCATCCATTCCCCCTATTCACTAGGAATCAGATCTAGGTTCGGAAGGAGGCACACTCTTATAATAATTTTTCCACCTTCACCAATTTTTCATTGTTCTTATAAAAATTCAAAGCTTTTTTTTGGGGTACTTTCTTTACAGAGACCAAGTTATTAGGAAATTTTGTCATATAGTAGGATGAGTCCAAGTTATTAGAAAAAATTTTCATATAGGAGGATGAGTCCAAGTTTGTAAGGTGATGCCAAATGCTAGAAACCATAGCTTGATGTTCTCCTCTGCTATCTAGGCAAGGATAAATATGAAAGGAATTTTTGGTGGTGATTCCTTTTTTGAGACTTGAATAATTATAGGATGATGGTTCAAGACTCCTCCTGACCCAATAATAGCTTTGAGACAAATTCTTGATTCCATAAGAGACTCTGAAACCAAGAAATGATCCAGTATCTTAGACACCTCTGCACCATCGGAACACATATTAGATCAAGTGGAGAGAAGATTTATAAGATCCATGTCGACTAGGTGGAAATTAGAGAGGAAATTAAAGAAAAACCTTGTGTTGGATCCATCCATGGTTGTTTTCCCCAAACTTCCCTCAAACCCAAGGTAAAATTAAGGTCTCCACCAAAAATGACATCATCACCCATGAATGTGCCTCTTTCTAGCAAACATTCCCATTGTGTATCTATGTCAAAATAAGGACCATATACATTGAGCATAGTGAAAGAATTGACCTGATCCTTGAATAAAAACTTTACTAATAAAGCAGAAGGTAGAAGAGATATGGGGAGGGATTTAAAATATCTATTCCACCCAGTAATTAAACCTCTTGACTAACCTATTACATCATAATGATTGTAGCTCTAGTTTGTTTGGTTGCTTTCCAAAACAATTTGAGATTTTATGATGACACATTGTAGTTTCTTAGATCATAAGGAAATGGATGGTAAGTTTCCAACAATCATTTGAGGAAAATATTTTTGGGGGCCTTCCCTAGAACCCTTACATTGAAATGTAGAAATTTCATTGAGTCCCTTTGGGAAGGGTCTCCTTCGCGCTAAGTGCCATGGATATTGAAACATGCTTTCCTTTTTTGATTTCCTACTTATATTTTTCTTGATATTTATGTACATTTGACTTATGTCCTATAGGTTTTGATGCCAAAAATTCCATCTCAAGACTTCCACAAGAAGGGGGAAGGACCAAATATTTATTCCTAGGTTTGAGTACATATCCCTTTAAAACCTCACAGGGAACATGAGCCATGAAATCTAAAGGGGGGGGACCTAGTATCTATGGGAAAAGAGGGAGAAGAAAAAGAAGGAACAAGCAACTCAAAATTAATGGTCTTAGAGGGGGGCGAGGGTATAGTGGGATGAGCAAGATATACCTCATTAACCATTGAGGGAGACAAGGCTACCGAAGGGGAAAGAGGAAAAAAAATCGAAGGGGGAGGGGGGGTTGAAGACTTACTCATTAAAATGTAACCAATATTGACACCTAAAGGAGGAAAACATTTTGTTTGCATCTCACCATCATCTTCTGGGGAAGCTTCTAGCTTGTCCAATTCCATCATCCTATCTGTGTATGCTTTCTTATTCTTAGGACCGATAACATTATTAGTTAGCCCAAGGGGACCCTAACTCAGGCACTTCTTCATTAGGTGGCCAGTGTCATGGCACCAATGGCATCAGAATGGAAGCTTCCAATAGTCTAGTTTCTAATTCCAAACTCTTTCGTTAAGCAACAAGTCTTCCTATACAATCAACCTAGGCCTAAGGTTGACGTCAACCTATACTGATCTCGATTTATGAAGGGAACGAAATGAAATATAGATTTATACAAATAACATAGATATAAAAAAAGAACAAAAATTCAATCAATTAATAACAAGTACTGAAAACTGTTTACATGCTGAATGGAACAAACTAGCTCAGGCAACGGTAGCTTATCTCTGAGAAGAGATGTGATGAAACCATGCCTTTTGAACTATGTTACAACAAGGCTTGGAGGCCTTTTTATCACAAATAAGAAGTGTGAAACCCAAACCCTAGGAGATGAAGTACTGCCAATGGTTTTGGGCCTCGTTAGGGTAAGTTAGACTACCAACTTCCCTGCGTCGTCTATACCTTATTTTCTGTATTTTCCTAGAAACCATCATCTAGGACCTCAAAATGTCCCTAAAATTTTAGGACACAAAAAATGCCAAAAATGGAAATTTGTGTTATAATTAAGCAAACTAAAAGGAAACAATGTTATGCATCCAAGTGAAATAGTCGATTGGGTGCAAATATCCACCTGGATCTTTCCTCCCCCTTAGGAATCAATGGTCCCCATTGCATTGAGTGCCTTTATGAGATGGGGAAACATCTGCTAAACTTGGTTCCTAGTGAGCCACTTTCCTTGGTGTAGGAGTTGGCCAACTTTGACAACTCGATAGAATTGGATCCTCTCTTGGTGAATGGGCTTGATCTGTGTTTCCATGATACAATCAATTGTGGCATGTTTAATGCAATCAGGGTTGGTCCATGCTGGTGTTAGTTGCTCAACAATGTATGATGTGTCCAATAATAGTGGAAAGTATAGTCGAAGGTGGTCCACATTGAACATTTGTTGTAGGCCAAGGAATGGAGGAATGCTAAGCTCGAATCCATTGTCACCCAAATCCTTGGTGATGGTGTAAGGCCCATATTGAAGTGGTCAAATATTCTAATGGGATTCAGTAAGGCGTTCCTTTTGAAAATGCAACCAAATTTTTTTACCCACTTGAAAATTATGTGGCAACCAATGTTGATCATGACATTGTTTGTACTTGGACTTGGCTTTATCCAAGATATCATGGACTTCTTGGTGGATGTGCTCTTTTTGTAGCAGCTCCTAGATATGTTGCTTGATTTCCTCATTTTCCATAAGAGAGAGGTGGTATATTGGCCCATCGGGTAGAGGAGCTTCGAGAGTCAAATCAATCGAATTCTTGACATGACAGTGTAAGGGTACTCCTATAGGTGAGGAGAATATGTCCCTGTATTCTTCCACGACCTTATCAACTAGATTTTGTTGTGTTGAGGGACCCTTTCCAAGGGCCATGGATTTGGCCACAATCTTTCCCTTTCTTTGAGAATGAATAAGAAAGAAAACAAATTTCCTAGGTTTGGAGATGTTAGTACTACATTTTGCGGTAGGCGGGGCTACCTATGATATCTTGTATAGTTTCCTGCCCAAAGTAATAATAACATTGCGAGGCCTATACTTGTACACAACATGATGCTTACATAAATATGGTTGGCCTAATAAAACATCACAAACTTCAAGAGGAGAAACATCACATGGTACCTCATCCATGAAGGGCTTGATTTTGTAGGGAAGGCCACATTGTTGGATGACACGAAGATATCTACCTTGGTGGAGACACCCGACGCTATATGGTTGTGGGTGTGGTGTGGTCAGTAGGCCCAGCTGATCCAAGAGGATTTATCCAAGTGGATCTTCCAAAAGTACCAGTGGCATGGTAAAAGGATCAAAACTCAAAGTGGAAGAATCTTGATAAAATTAGCATTGAATCGAAGTGATTTTCATATTGATCCCAATAGTGTGAACGACACTCGAATCCAACTTCATATGTAGAAGTTAGAGAAAGTCAAAGATCAAGTTTGACTTGTCCAAGTGGTAGGAGGAGATGACATGGAAAAAGCTCAGCGAATGGGGAAGCGCCAAGTGGACGGCTACCATTGGGTCCCTACATTTTGCTTATCGCAGAAAAAAGAGATCCTGGCTTAAGGAGAATCAGCCGGCAGGATCCCGGTTGCGATTGTGATACTGCATATCGCAAGTCGGAGGAGGAATGGGTATTCAAGAATCAGCCCCCGACAGAGTCTAGTTGCAATGTGATATATCACATATCACAATCGCAGATGGGCTAGTGGATACGAATCAGCGCTGCTGAAGTCGAGTGCGATGCGATATATCACAATCGTAGTTTGTAGAAGGGGAGTAGTATCAGGTAGTTCTAACCCCGGTTCCATGCTAATTGTGATTTGCAATGGGGTTTCTAGACCTGAGATTTTATATGTTGTGTTATATAGCCCAACGGGTCCGCCATATCGCAGAGCGCTTGAAGCATGGATTGTTTTATTCACCGATTTGGAACGCTGATGAAGAACCACTAAGAGTGAAGACCATCAGTTTCAACGCGCATTTAAGGGAGTTTCACCATATTTGAAAGGGTTGTTGCCATGCCTTATTCAGGGTTGAGAATCTCTGTTGGAAAAATGTCCGCCTGCTAAACTTCAAAATTTGTTTGGAACTACCCAGGTTGTGAGGGATTTGTCACCAGCTTATTTAAAAGGACATTTCTTATCAAAAGGAGGGAGAGGACTGGCTGATTAATTCAAAATCTCTTGTACAATAGACCCTGAACATGATAGCAAGTTGGGACCTCGCCTTGAGTAGCAGGGAGGTTCCAAGAAGTTGCAAAAGGCCCGATTATTCAAATTGGGTGTTTGGATAGGCATTTTTGCACGATTTTTCTCCAAGAGTTCAGTGGTACTGTCTATTTCTAAAGTTGGGTTCTCCATTCTTCGTCCATCTTCTAGCTTGGAGGTATAAAGATTGTAAATAAAGTTGCTTGTATTTTTATCTCTTTTTATACCACTTAATGAATGAAGGCCTCTTGATCAAGGCCCAGAGATGTAGTCCAAATTGGACAAACTCCATAATGAAATCATCATTTCATGTTCTTCTGGTTTTTTCCGCATTATTTATGTGCTTTTAAGTTCCATGGTTAATTAGCTCCGTTTTATGTATTTTCAATGCTTATGTAAGTAAAACATCTTGGATCAAGTTTGGTATCGGAGTAAGTCTTTGTAGATGCAAATTGCAGGAGTTTATGCTAACCCGGAACAAGCTACAAAAAGGAGAAGGAACGCTTAATTCCTTTGGTCCTGAAGTAGGACGTGCACAATGAAGAAGAAACATGGCCAATGAAGAAGCTCATTGGGAAGAGGAACAAAATTTTTGCAAGGTATTCTATAATATGGGAGGGAAAGTAGACAAGTTGTTTTCAGAGTATGAGAAGGTGCTTGGGCGTGAGTAGAATGATGTTGATGACTATGGGTCAGAAAATCATGAAGGTGGTGGAGAAGAGCCTCCTCCCTCTCCTTCTTCAAGTGATAGTTCTCATCACTCTCTTTGAAATTCCAAGGAGACATCTAAGAAATCGTTCTTCAAGTTAGACATAAAGTTTGACCTTCCCATGCACAAGGAGAGTGTAGTGCAGAAAAACTTAATAATTGGATAATACAGATAGAGGTTTACTACCGGATCCAGCAGATCGAAGAGTATGAGGCGAAATTCCAATTAGAATATCTTCGGTTGAGTGACATTGCTCTCCTTTGGTGGGAGATAAAGTTACAGAAGGGCAACCCAAAGTCAGGTAATCTTTTGTCCTCTTTATCTAGTTTTATTTCTGCATTGAAAGACCAATTTTACCCTTTGGGTTATAAATAAAAGGCACTTATGGAATGGAAATATCTAAGGCAAGGTAAGGACCAAAATTTGCAAAGCTTCATTGAAAAATTTTGGAAACAAGCATTGAACCTCGGCATCCCATTAGATTTTCCCGAGACTGTAACTAAGTATGTAGGTGTGCTACATTGTTACGTTAGGCACTCACTATTACTGTATGATCTTACTACAATCAATGCAGCCAGTGTAAAGGCTATTCATATTGAAATTCAAGGAAGAAATGAGAGAGATGATCAAGCCAAGAAGACGTCGTTCAATCCTCATCATGGAAAATTCCATAAGAAAGGCAAAGGGAAGGATAAAAAGACTATCACAGCCAAGAAAGGGGACAAAGCAACACCACATTTCACTCATTGCCAAAAACATGGTCATGACGAGGACCACTACTGGAAGCTGCATCCGAAGCTGAGATTGAGATTCAATAGAAAGGGGAGGCAAAAGATAGTGGCTACAGTGCAGGACCTTGGATCAAATTCCGACGATGAGACATTAATCACATGCGTGGGTGCAAAAGGTACTCTTTCTATTAATGATATTTCTAATTCGATTGCGAGCACTAGTTATTTCAATGAGCCTGTAAGTAATAAGCGAAATAGAATTGAGTTATTCCATATTAGAGTTGTCATAAAACATACAAAGGTGGAAACTCTATTCAATTCAGGTTTCGAAGCAAACTTAATCTCAGAGTCCTTAGTGAAAACGTTAGGCCTTGAAACTAAACCTCATCTTAGTCCATACCCACTTGGTTGGGCAAGCGATAAAGCCAAATTGCAGGTAACCAAGAAGTGTAGGGACAGGTTTTTTATTGCTTATAAATTCCTTGATGAGGTAGAGTTAGATGTTGTGCCTTTGGACATCTGTGGAATCATCTTGGGAAGCCCGTATTTCTATCACAGAAAGGCAGTTTTCTTTCACCACAAAAACAAATACCACCTCACAAAGGATGGAGTAGAATATATAGTCAGAGCTCATCATAAAAGATTTAGTGCTAGCCTTGTAAGCATGGGACAGATTAAAAGACTGGTTAATTCCAGTAAAGGGTGCATTCTCATGTTAGTGAGAGCAAAAGAGGTTGAGACGGCTGACGCTTTCAAAGGTTGTGATCTGGATCATAAGAAAGAATTGTTTGAAATTATTTCTGACTATGATGCATCGTTTCAGGAACCGAGAGTATTGCCCCCAAAATGGGAAATCCAACAAGAGATCCATTTACAATAGGATTCTCCTTTACCGAATGTTGGCATGTATAGGATGGATTCTATCGAGATGGAGGATATCAAGAAACAAGTGCAGGAATTATTAAATCGGGGAGTCATCGGACCAAGTTCCTCTCTGTGTGGCTCATCAATCGTGTTGTTGCCAAAGAAAGATGACACATAGAGAATGTGCGTAGAATACAAGGCACTAAACAAGATTATGGTGAAGAATCGATACCCTCTCCCTCGCATTAATGAATTGTTAGATCAATTGAAAAATGTTGTTTATTTTACAAAACTAGATGTGCGAAGTGGATATCACTAGGTTAGAATTGCAGAGTAGGACATTTGGATGACTAAGTTCAAAACCAAACAGGGGTTGTTTGAATTGATGGTAATGCCATTCGAACTGTGCAATGCTCCAGCCATGTTTATGAGGGTAATGAATTATCTATTTAGGCCTTTTCTTGATCATTTTGTGCTTGTATATCTAGACGATATTCTTGTGTATAGTAGGACATGGGATGAACACATATGTCATGTGAAGAATTTGCTTGATGTTCTGAAATGAGAAAAATTGTATGTAAAAATGTCAAAGTGTTATTTTGGGAAGGCCTCTCTGGTTTATTTAGGCCACATAGTCGGTAATGGGAAATTGAGGATAGATCCTTCTAAAGTAGATGTCATTATGAAATGGCCTAAGCCCACAAATGTTACAGAGGTCCGAAATTTTTTTAGGCATGATACAGTATTGGAGAAGGTTCATTGTAAACTTATCTGTTATCGCAGCCCTCTTGCACGCATTAACCAATGTGAAGCATGCCTTTCGGTGGGGAGGAAAGCAGTAGAAATATTTCAGCACGCTAAAAGAGAAGATCAGCACAGCACCAGTGCGAGAATTACCAGACCTTCAACAACCTTTACATATTGAAATAGATTCCAGAGGATATTCCATGGGTGTTGTATTGATTCAGAAAAGAAAGCATGTATGTTACCATTGAGAGACTTTCTCCCAGGCTGTTGTGAATTATCCCACGTACGACAGGGAGTTGGATGCCTTGGTTCAGAGTGTAAAGAAGTGGAAACACTACCTGATTTTCATGGAGACTGTCATCCATATGGATCATCAGCCCTTGTAGTACCTTCAGTCACAGACCAAGCTTTAGCAAGCCCGTCACTTCAGATGGATGGGATTCCTCTAACAGTCCCATTTGGTAATAAGATACAAGAAGGGCGCTAACAACAACGTAGCATATATGTTTTCTCGCCCTCCTATTTTTGCGTCTGTAGTTTTGAAAAATGTTTCTTTATCATTAGAAAGTTATGTTGAACAGTAAGCTAAAGATGATGATTTTAAAGAGATTTATGCAAAACTGACTTGTGGATCGCAAGTGGACAGTTATCATTTGCAGGGAAATCTATTGTACCACCTTGGAAAACTTTGCATACCCATTGATGAAAGGGTTCATGTAATATGAATGGCTCATACCTCTCTGGTGTCTAGTCATTTTGGAATTCAAAAATCTTTATGTCATTTACAAAGGTTTTGTTTTTGGCCTCATATTAAAAACATTGTGACTAGCTTTGTAAAGGGTTGTGTGTTATTGTTGCAAAGCCCTCTAATAGAAAACTTGGGCTTTACACACCACTCCCTATTACGAGTCGACCATGGGAAAGTGTTTCCATGGACTTTGTAGGAGGTTTTCCTATGTTTAGGAAAAGTCATGACTATTTTTATGTTGATGTGGATCGTTTTAGTAAAATTTGTATTTTAATGCCTTGTAAAAAGTAGGTCACTGCTGAGTAGACTTCTTATCTTTTCTTTCAGCGTGTCCGGGTCCATTTTGGGTTGCCTACATCTACTGTTTCAGATCGAGACTCTCACTTTCTTGGGGATTTTTGGATTGATGGACTCTAAGCTACAAAGAAGTATGTCATTTTATCCATAGACCAATGGGCAGATAGAGGTCATCAACCACATTTTGGTACACTTGTTATGAGGCTATTGTGGAAAACATCCCAATTTGTTGGATGAACAACTTAGTTATGTGAAACATGCATACAATTGAGCAACACATTCACCTACACAAAGCTCACCATTTGAGACATGTTTTGGTTATCTACCAAGAGATCTCTTGGACATGGTCTTTGGGAAAGAGAAGGATGGAAATGGATGAGGTGATAGGGACAAAGCACATAATTTTATTCAACGGATACAGGGGATTCATCGAGAAGTACAGGATGAGTTGGAGAAGATTCAATATTGGTATAAATCTCGACATGATAAGCATTGAGTTGACCATAAGTTTCAATTTGGGGACAAGGTATGGCTCCAAATCAACAAGGAAAGAATGAAGGGAGAAGGGAAGAAATTAAGACCCATTCGATATTGTGCCTTCACCATATTGGCAAATATTGGAGACAATGCTTTTCATCTTGACTTGCCTTCTTATATGCAAATGTACTCATTGGTAAATGTTGAAAACTTGAATCTCTATGAACCTCCCTGGATTATGGATATAGAAAAGGTTGCACAAATTCCTACAATGGATAATTTTACACCAGAATATCTAGATAATTTACCCGAAGATATCATTCTCGACAGGAAAACCAGAACTTCACGATGGGGAGATGTGGAGTACATTCATGTTGGCTTCAAAGGAATGCATCTGAGGAAATCTCGATGGATGGAGAAAGAGAAAGTGAGGGAGAAATTTCCTCACTTACCAATTGACTGAAAAGGCTTTTGGCGGTCCAAAATCTCTTAGTGGGAAGGATTAATCTAGGCGGATCCTGGAAGATTGATCGAGGAGGATCTTGGAGGATTGATCCAAGTGGATCTTCAAAAAGTACCAATGGCATGGTGAAAGTCTCAAAACTCAAAGTGGAAGAATCTAGATAAACTTAGCATCAAATCGAAGTGCTCGTCATCTTGACTCCAATGGTACAAATGACACTCGAATCCAAGTTCATATGCAGAAGTTAGAGAAAGTCAAAGATCAAGTTTGACTTGTCCAGGTGGGAGGATGAGGTGATATGGCAAAAGCTCAGTGAATGGGGAAGTGCCAAGTGCAAGGCTTCCATATTTCACTTATCAGAGAAAAAGAGGTTGCGTCTTAAGGAGAATTGGCTGGCAGGATCCCAGTTGTGATTGTGATATCACATATCATAGGTCGAAGGAGGAATGTGTATTCAATACAATGTGATATGTATCGCAATCACAGTTCACAGAAGGGGAGCAGTAGCAGGTAACGCCAACCCCAGTTCCACCTTGATTACGATTTTTTATTGGGTTTCCGGACTCGAGATTTTATATGTTGTGTTTTATAGCCCGACGGGTTCACCATATCGAAGAGCGCTTGAAGCATGGGTTAGTTTATTCCTTGATTGTGAACGTCGTTGAAGAACCGCCAAGAGTGAAGACCATCGGTTTCAATGCACATTTAAGGGAGTTTCACCATATTTTAAAGGGTTTTTTCCATGTCTTATTCAGGTCCGAGAATCTCTGTTGGAAAAATGCTTGCCTACTAAACTTTGACGTTTGTTTGGAACTGCCTGGGTTGTGAGGGATTTGTCGCCAGCTTATTTAAAAGGCCATTTTGTGTCGGAAGGAGGGAGAGGATTGGCTAATTAATTTAGAATCTCTTGTACAATAGACCTTGACCCTGGCAACAAGTCGGGACCTCACCTTGAGCAGTAGGGAGGTTCCAAGAAGAAGCAGAAGGCTCGATTATTCAAATTTGGTGTTTGGATAGGATTTTTTATACGATTTGTTGCCAAGAGATTAGTGGTATTATTTGTTTCTGAAGCTGGGCTCTCCATTCTTCATCCATCTTCCAGCTTGGAGGTATAGAGATTGTAAATAATGTTGCTTGTACTTTTATCTCTTTTTATGCCACTTAATGAATGAAGGCCTCCCCACTATTGAGTTAGGCCCGGAGATGTAGTCCAAATTGGACGAAATCCATAATTAGATCATTGTGTCATGGTTTCATGTTCTTCTAGATATTTCTACATTATTTATGTGCTTTTAATTTCCATGGTTAGTTAGCTTTGTTATATGTAATTTTGATGCATCTGTATGTAAAAGATCTTGGATCACCAGCCACTTAATGACCTCTGTTGAGATGAGGTTCTTTTAGCTCCCAATGTCGAAAATGAACTGCGGTGGAGAACCCTTCACTAACATATGTGAGTGGAAGAGACACTCCCCCCTTTTGGATCTTCAAGCTCAGTCTTATTAACCTTGGTGGTGGAAACAGTGGCACTGGGTTCTGCTTTAATAATCTACTTCCCTTTTTCATTCCCCTTGTTAGTTTTTGGCACAAAATAAGAACATGAATTAGACTCTGAAGCTTTTAGCTTGGATATTGATGACTACTTAGCATGACACTCATTTGTGTTGTGGGTGGGGCTCTTGTGGAAGTCACACCACTTTCTTGTGTCCTTCTTCATCTTCATGGTGTCATTCTTTGCTTGTGGATTCAATGGGTTTTCCTGGGTCATTCCACCTTGGCTCTATCCTTTGTTCTATGGTTTTGGGTTGTTCTTTCCTTGATTCGGATCCGCGGACCCAAAATCACACTTATTTTGTTTAACTTTTTGTTCAATCTTGGCAACATATTGGTATGCTACACCAAACGAGGAGATATCCAAGAACTCCATTTCTTACTAAATGTATTTGTGTAGATAGTTGTGGTACTTGAACACCAGATAATGCTCAAATTCTTGAATACCCAATTATGTGTGTAGAGTATGGTAAACATTAGCGATCTCATGCACATCTTTGTCCCTTTGTTATCGCAGTGTGGTCCATTTTATGTACTTGTCTTCATAGATCCCATAGGGTAATATTTTTCCTTGATAGCATCTCGAAAAGAGTTCAAAGAAGGGGAAACTATAAACAAAGAGGGTTCCTCACCCCTTTTCTCACAGTAAGTTTCTCACTAGCCCTTGACATGGGGGGTGGCCTTAAGCAGTGCAAAAGTAATATTTCCCTATCAGAGAAACTTTAGACCAAAAAATAACCTTCTAGTAGAATTAACATTTTATCTACAAGATTTACATCTATCTGAACTTGGAATATTGGAATATCTAAGCTAGCTTGTACCTTGAAGGGGGTGACACCTCTAAAGTGGCAATTGGATGAATATGTGTCACATGTTGGCATTTGCCAAATGATCTAGGAAAAGTTGTCCATCATCTCTCTCCTTTATCGCTCGAGAGATTTTTCGAGCAATAATTTGATAAGATCTCCTACTCCCTTGTCTTTCTTTTCTTCTGTCTTGGGAGTTCGTCGGTTTCGATAGGGACATTCTTGCAAGGACTCAATCAGTTCAAGTCCCAACTCCTTATACCTCGACCTCGTTGGGGACATGCACAAAAAAACAAAGAAAGAGAAAATTTCTCTGATACCACTTATCTAGATCTATGAAGGAACGAAATAAAATACATATTTAAAAAGAACACAGAGATACACTAAAGAACAAGGCTTCAATTAATTAATAACAAGTACTAAAAGTTGTTTACATGCAGAATGGAACAAACTAGCTCAGGCGATGGTAGCTTATCTCTAAAAAGAGATGTGATGACAACATGCCTTTTGAACTATGTTACAATAAGGTTCAGAGGCTTTTTTATCATAAAGAAGAAGAGTGAAACCGTAACCCTAAGAGATGATCCACCAAAGGTTTTGGGCCCCATTGGGGTAAGTTGGGCCACCAACTTCCTCGGGTCATAATTTTGGCATATGATATTAATTTGGCTACAATAATACCTCCTTCCAAATATCTCCATGAAGAGGAAAAAAATAATCTTTGAAACATATTCTGGGAATTTTTCGTTCTCTCCATTTTCCCAAAAAAATGTCTTTTAGGACCTCAAAATGGCTCCAAAAGTTTAAGACCTAAAATATTCCCAAAAATAGAAAGCTATGCTAGGATTAAGGAAACTGAAAGGAAACAATGTTGGGGGTCCAAGTGGAATATGCGGGTTTCCACCAATATCCACCTAGATCAGTCCTCCCCCCTTAGGAAGCAATGGTCCCCATTGTGTTGAGTGCCTATATGAGATGGGGAAACTTTTGCTGAACTTGGTCTTTCGTGAGGCAATTTTCTTATTATAGGAGCTAGCTAGCTTTGACAACTCAATACAGTTTGATCCTCTATTGGTGAGCATGCTTGATATGTTTTTCCATGATCCAATCAATTGTGTCATGTTCAAGGTTGGTCTTTTATGGTGTCAGTTTCTCAGCAATATCTTATGTGTCCAACAATGGTTGAAAGTATGACTAAAGGCGTTCCACATTGAACACTAGGTGCATGCCAAGGAATGGGGGAATGCTAAGCTTGAAATCATTGTCAGCCACAACCTTAGTGATGGTGTAAGGCCCATATCGAAGTGGTCGAAGCTTCTGATGGCCTCAAGTAAGGTGTTCCTTCTGCAAATGCAACCAAAATCTTTCACAGGTGTGAAACTTATGTGGCACCTAATGTTGACCATGACATTGTTTATACTTGGTATCAGATTTATCCAAGATATTGCAGACTTGATAGCAGATGTGCTCTTTTTGTAGCAGCTCCTAGATCTGCCACTTAATTTCCTCATTTTCTGGAAGAGAGAGAGACAATATATTGGCCCATTGCATAGAGGAGCTTCCAAAGTCATATTAATCGAATGATTGACCTTACAATGTAAGGGTACTCTTGTGGGTGAGGAGAAGATGTACCTATATTCTTCCACAATCTTATCAAATTTCTTTTCCTGTGTAAAGGGACCATTTCCAAGGGCCATGGATGTGGCCACAATCTTCCCCTTACTTTGAGAATGAATCAGAAAGAAAACATATTTCCCAATTGGGGAAATGATCTTACTACATTACTTAGTAGAGATCAAAGAGATGGTGATAAGCAAGGCTACCTCCAGTATCTTGCATAATTTCCTGCCCAAAGTAATAATAACAGTGCGAGTATTGGACTCATACACAACATGATGATTCCACAAATATGGTTGGCCTAATAAAACATCACACACTTCAAGAGGAGCAACATCACATAGTACCTCATCCATGAATGACTTGATGTTGTAGGGAGGGTGGCACTGTTGCCTAACATGGAGATCTTGTCCTTGGTAAAGCCACATGATGGTATATGGTTGTGGGTGTGGTGTGTGTTGGGAAATTAAGATGACCTCAGAAATCGATCTTAATCCTACATTAATGTATCAACCTCGGATTCATTTTTTTATTTCAATGTTGTTAGCACTATCTGTGCAATAAAGTATCAGAGGTTGAAATATGAGTAACTAATCCTAAATGTTAACCAATCGTTGTAGAAAATAGCTTAATCACTCAACAATCATTGACTTGTAAATTAAAATGCAGAAAGGAAATTAATCTATGGTTCACACTTGGAGAAATATGTTAATCTAAAACAGACTTCAGATAAGAATATTAATCTAGGACTCAAATGTGGAAAGGGAATTAAATTAAGTTCAATAATCGAATTCACATAGCTTTTTCTAGATCACGCATATCAAAGGAAATTGTTTAAACCATACCAATAACTAAGAGCATTCAAAAACTAGAAATAATGAAATGTGAAAAACCTGCAGTCGAAAGGGAACAACAATTAAAATATAATACTTAATCTATCTCCGATTATAACGAGAACAACAAAGAAAATATCAACAAAGAAAGTAAATAAAATGATACAGTCAAGTAGTGAATCTTCTGGCGACTGGGCCCAAAGTCTCCAGAAGGGACTGTCGTAAAAACTCAATGCACGGGTTTAATGTAAAAGCTTCACTTCTTCATTAACTGTCAAAATAGATTACAACATTGTTTACAACCTTTAAGGTTGAATTATGGCTTACAGTCTTACTGTAGGAAAAATAATGAAAATTAAAGTCCTCCCTTCTCTTCTATTTACTAGCGTTATATATTTCTTAAGAAGTGCTTAGTAAATTATAGCTTATCCTGAGGATTGGAAGATCCTCAAGATTTCTCGGCCTAACTATCGGATCTTTAGCAACAATTCTGCATCTCATTGCTTGTTCTTAGCTTGGCATATGCAGCTGAAATAATGACTTTTCCTCTCTTTGGTGTTGTTGTCTTATCTAAAGGAACAACATTTTTCTAATTCAACCATTATGCACAAAAATTAGTGATATTTAGGACTTATAGCGCTAAAAGTATGTAAATCATTTGACAATTATTTTTAATTGTTTTTCATTATTCTTTCCTCCAAAACATCCTTTAAGATAAAAGAAAAATTATTGAAATCATGTTATTAACCAAGTAAATAAAGAGGAAAATCATACCTTTTTCTCGACCCAACATACTCCCCATCTTACCTTTTCACATGTCCTCGTGCAATAATATAATTAAGATGCAACTGAGTCAAGGAATATGCAGGATAAGTTTCTTCCTGATAATTCTGAAAGCCATTTTTATCTCAAAGTACTACAAAAGCTCTAGCTTCATATCCTTCAAATACCTTATAGTCACAATAATATCCATTTGGGGGATACCAAACAACATGGATTTTGTAACAACATCCAATCCAAGTGGGACCCTTGCTCATGATTAGGTTGTTGTAACATACAAATTTGGCAGCAGTTGCTTTAAAATTCCTATAGCTAAAGGGTTCTCAATTTTTAACTCTTTGGAGGATGCACTCCACCTCTATTTTGCAACCTGGATGGCTTCTTCATTGATTTCCTCAAAATACTCAAGGCACGACCCAATAATGTATTTATGGATAAGGGCTAAAGTAGACACAACCTCCTTTTGTTCCATCAACCTTTTATGTTGTATAAGGGTTCGAAGGGGGCTTGTAGGTTCACCTCTAACCCAAAGATATAATTTGTATTCTCTTTTCTGGAAGATAGTATAGGCCTTGGACCACTTGATCTGATTCTTGGAAAAATATACGAAAGCTTGAAACTGAACATCTCTAATGAAAGAGTTGGGATTGCCATCACTTCCATCCTCCACAAAGAAATTGTGCAAATACACTCATATAGAAAATATTTCACATCCTCGTCTTGTGCCTTAAAACATTTAATAAAATTAGGGATGGAGTTAAATTCAAAGGATTGACCAAATCTAAAAGATTTTACCTTTAACAGCAGGTAGCGATCAAGCAAGAAAAGTGCATAATTCTTAGCACGAGATCTGCAGGCTAGTGCATCTAAATAAACAAAATAAATTGTTTTGATTTTCTCCAAACCCTTTTGAAGTTGAGCCTATGTTTCCTCCACTTTCTTCCATTCTACTCTGATATCGTTATATGTCTCATCTTTTGTGATAGTCAACTCATTGAATTTTTTAAATAATTCTTGGTACTTTCCCTGGGGCACAACTTTATCTTGATATTGTGTTAGAGTTTGTTGTGATTTTGCAAATTCCATTTGCAATTTCCAAATAATAGCATCTGTTACCAAAGGTGAATAAGAAGGCATAACCTCAGTCTGAGTAGCCTCACTGCAAGTTGATATCAAATCCGTCTGAGTGGATACTTCCATTGATCTCATAGAAAAACAAAGATTTGTTTGTGTCCCTATAGAATTAGTACAAATATCCTATATTTGAATTTCGTACAAGTTTCTTCAGTTTGAGTCCCTCTTGAACTAGTACCAATATCCTAGATCTGTGTTCCAATGGAGTTGAGAAAATTCTCACTTTGAGTCCCCGTTGTTTTAAGTTCCACCCTTTTCTTATAAGCTTTCCTAGAATCTTTTAGCCATTTCCTGAGTTGTTTTATTTTTTCCTTTAATTTATTATTTTCCTGACTTAACAACTTCAGCTTATTGTGATCCTTTTCCTTTGTTTCCTTCAGTGTGTTTCTCTATTGATAAACAAGGAACAGCAACGACATTTTCAAAAATGGGAGAAGTTTCAAAATTTCCAGGGTCTTGTTCAAGTGGGATTGTGTCACCTGAATTAGCTTTTGACTCCTGGTTTTCTACTGTAGAGAAATTTGGCTCTTCTAATTCCTATGGGTCTCTAGTATCTTCTAAAGGAGGCAATATCTTTGTGTGATTAGAACTGTGAATAGAGGTGGAAGGGGTAGAAGTGTGGGTTTGTGTTACCTGAATTAGCTTTTGACTCCTGGTTTTCTGCTGTAGAGAAATTTGGCTCTTCTAATTCCTGTGGGTCTCTAGTATCTTCTAAAGAAGGCAATATCTTTGTGTGATTAGAACTGTGAATAGAGGTGGAAGGGGTAGAAGTGTGGATTTGTTCCCATGGATTTTTAGAATGACCCATCTCCTCAAAATGAATCCCAAATTCTCTAAAACGTGAGCCACTTCTTCCTCAAGGTGCTGAAGAAAATCGGTTTGTTGACTGACAGGGGATCCCTAGGATGGTCCTACCTCTTTTGTGGGCTCAGTAATGTTTCTTCGTTGGCTTATTCGGTCAAATCATCTCTGTTTAATTGGAATAGATGTCAAGACAGGATCTACTCTCTTTTGTTTCCTCCTTGGAGCCTATACTTATATGGCCTGATTTTCTTCCTCTATCTGGTCATTACTAGACTCAGGTTGGGCAATGTCCGTTTCCAGCTGGTCATTTTCAGGGATTCCTTCTGGGGATGGTACATTAGGACTTATAAAATTGTCCCAAGTTAACTACAACTGAGTCAATTCTCTAGTGAGTATCAATTTAATCCAGCCATGATGGCTGACGATGGCATGGGGGTTTATGGCTTTCCTCACTCTACTAGAAACTTCATGTAATAAAAAATTCAGGAAAAAAGGAAAATTGATTACTATCTTTTGTTTTAAATATGCTACCAATTTGATATGTCAAGGTCTTACTGCATCATAGAATTTGTCGCATGTAATTTATTTTTGAATTAATCTAACCAGTTCTCGCCATTGCTCGTTCAGAAATACGGGGTGAGACCTTTGCCTTTTCGAACTAATTCCTCGCCAGGGTCTATAATAGTTCCACATCTTCTTGGAGTGTAATATGATTTTCTACCCATATCATTCCCTCGGTAGCAAGGCATCTGACTTCTACTAGGATTACTTCAGTAACTATTATGGGCCTGTCTTTGATTGTTGTTCTCTCATTCTGTAAATTCTACAAGAATTCCAAAGCTATGTCGTCATTAAACCCCTACAAACAAGGATAATAATGTGCCCATCCTGTGCATTCTAGAATTCCATAGGCTTGCTCAGCGATTTGTAGCAATTTATGCTCACTGCGGACAGATTTGCCACCCATATTTGTTATTTTTATGAGAACAGTTGCAACTCTGCATGCAATATTATTGAATCCAAAATTATCGTAATGAAACAATATATATTATGTTACATTAAGAAGTATAGACAAAGGAAGCTTAACATATAATATTTGTGAATCGTATCCTATCAAATCAACGCATGGTATGGCCTTCCCCCTCCAATCAGAAAAAGGTCGACCACGACCTGTTAAGCGTGAGAAAAAGGGAAGATATATGGATTCATCAATGCGACGGGAATCAATTAGATTAGCCATATGGATAAAATTAAATGTAGTAAATGCATGGTCGTACGACTGGTTAAAAATATCATAATCATTAAATCATAGGAGAGATATATCTCATGAGAAAAGATTTTATTTTTGGGGAATGCGTAATGAATTCTGACAACATAATTTTTAGATTTATTACTTCTTATGTCAGGTAAATAGAAAATGATGATGTGTTCATATGATATAAATATGCCACTCATACGAGTTATTTAAAAAAAATATACACACTTATCAAAGTTGATTTCTCCCAGTTGTTTTTAATAAAGAAATCATAATGGCATAGTAATGAGATGGCAATTCAAATTATGCTCCAATACCACAGGGAAAGCCACTGTTGCCAGCAGGTTTCCATAGCCTCGACAAGGTTTCCTTTTAACCCCTAGATGAGCTAGTATCCTTAGCTTATAGTTATAAAATGATTTTCCTCAAAAAGGCCATTATGCTACCATGATAACCAGATAATAACAATGCCATTCACCAGATCATAACAAAGTGAACAAGTCAGCTTGTGATGAGACCTCCTATCCTTTGACATTTAGTGTCAAAAAGGCCATTACCCTGGTGTGGTAGCCATAATGGGAATTTCACTTATGTTAATTTCCTATGATCGTGGTAGGTTTTCTCGTGACGAGATCCCCTATCCCTTTGAGAAAAAATAGCTTAGCATATTTTCACAATTATTTTGTTTATTAAGGGAGTCTCATCAACTCCTTCAGAGATAGGGATGGTGTAGGAAGTAAGAAAAATGCCAAAGAAATAGAGTATGTAGAAGAAGGAAAACCAATATGGTGGTGATAAATCATGAAGAGTTTATAATATGTCCGAAAAAACAGGCATAGAGAAGATATATACATGGATAAGACATGTTAGATTAAAAAGTAGATATATTCACTAAAAGGTAAAAAAATCATGATAATCTAAAGATTAATTCTTTTTAAAGGTTTAAATCTAAATTCATAACCAACGGAATGGTTGACATGTACAGAACAACAATTGGCTGAAGGGAACAACAACACTTCTTTGGAAGGGAACAACAAGCATTCTTTTGAAAGGGAACAATAATTGTTTCTTTGGAAGGGAGTAACAGGCACTTCGTCGAAAGGGAACAACGTCTATTTTGGAAGGGAATAGCAAGCGCTTCTTCGAGAAGGGACAACGATTGTAACGAAGGGAACAATAGATGTGCCTTCGAAAGGAACAACAATTGTGCCTTTAAAGCGAACAACAACTATGTCAAAGGGACAGTAATTGTACCTTTTAAGGAAACAACAATCGTAACAAAGAAAACGGTAGTCGTGCCTTCGAAGGAACAACAATTGTACCTTAGAAAAACAATTGATTTACAAAAACAATGTCTATACCAAAATTTCAACATGCTAAAAGGAAACAAGGAAAAAGGAAACAAATTTACCCTAATTTCAAGAAAAAAATATATACACTATTTACAATACAGGAAAAAACAATTTTCATGGAAATGAAGTTGATGGGTTACCATCCCCTGAAACTACGATTTGAATAGTAGGATCACTACTTACCTATTGATAAAAATACTACTTTGTGAGTGGCTGAGTGGCATGTCGAACAAGCAGTGACCTGACTGCTAGGTGCAACACAAAGGCCATGCAATGATTCTTCAATAGGTAGGATTTGAAGTGTTTCACTGCCTTGTATACAGTGTATGTTTGTTTTTCCACAGCGGGATAGTTGATCTATGGTCCCTGTAAGCTCGTGCTCATGAAGGAGATGGGAAATTTGTTATTGAGCTCATCCTTTTGAGTGAGAACTACAGCGAGTGAAGTGTTGAAAGAAAATGTGTAGAGCAAGAAATCTTTATTAAAATTTGGGTTGTACAGTACATGTGCTTCTTCTATCGCTAGCTTAATACAGGTGAACGCATCCTTTTCCTTCTTCTTCCAGTTGTAAACTGCATCCTTATTTATCATCTCTTGTATAGGTTTGACAATCTGCGCATAATCTGAGATGAGCTTCCAAAGGAAGTTGATCTTCCCTAAGAAGGACTGCATGGCTTTCTTGTTTATGGGATGAGGAATATGTGTGATGGTCTGGACTCAGTCCGGATCTACCTTGATCCCACACTTGGCAATGATGTGCCCAAGGAGATTCCCCTAAGATTCTCCAAAGACGCTATTCTTGGGATTCAAGGATATCCCATACTTGCGACATCGCTCAAAGATCTTCTCGAGATGGTGCAGATGGTCTGACTGTTTTCTGGAAAAAAATTAAAATAAAATAAAATAAATAAAATAAAATAAAATAAAATGAAAATAAAAATTGTTACATCATCAAGGTAGACCAACACACTCTTTCTGATGATCCCATGGAAAGAGATGTCCATTGCACGATGAAAATTTGTGCCTGGGTTTACCAGCCCAAATGGCATTCTTCAATAAGCGAACGTACCCCACTTGGTACAGAAAGTTGTTTTTAGTCTATCAGGCTCTGCTACCAAAACCTGGTTGTATCCCAAAAAATCGTCTAGCAGAGAAAACATTTTTGATCCCAATATTGTCTGCAAGATGTGTTCCATGGACGACACAAGGTAATTTTCTTTGTCTGAGGCACAATTGAGGTTACAGAAATCTACGCACAAGAAGATCTCCTTGGAATTATTTCTCACACGAACTAAGTTTGAAACCCATGTAGAATGACGAACTTTTTAAATGATTCGAGAATCTAACAACCTAGTCAACTCTTTCTGAATGAGGGGCTCAAGTGATGGATGTACTCTCCTAAGTTTCTGCTAAAACAGTTTGGCCCCTTCCTTGATTAGGATGATGTGTTGGATTATTCATGTGTCATATGTTTTCAAGTCATCGTAAATCCATGCGAACACATCATGATACTATCTCAATAGGCGGACAAAGGGTTCCCCCTCTTCTGGTGTGCAACACATACCGATATTCACAAACTTCAAATCTTTGTCTAATCCCAGATTAATCTGTTCGTGCATCAGTGTGGAATTGTGGGTTTCAACATTCTTAGGTCCCTGGAAGCGATTATGCAAGTCATATAACTTCTCGAGTGAAACTACACATGTGGGAATGAGGTTGCCTTTACTTGCATCAAATGTGTCTTGCAAAGACTGATCGTGCTCATCTTCATCTGTCGCTGCATCCTTGAAGATGTTAGCGTTGGCCATGAAATGCAGTATCTATTCATCATCATCAAAAACACGTAAGTTAGTGATGTTATCATGGATAGATGGCTTATACAAAATTTCAACAGAAAATATATCCCTAAGCGGTGTCATCCTAGCAGTTGCATTAGCCAAGGAATTTGCAGCTGCATTATGAATTCTTGGTACATAAATGATATTGAAAGCTTGGAATTTAGAGATAAGTCACCATACCTCTTGTTGATAACTTTTACGACAAGGTGACACACAGTGTATAGTGTTACGTACCTGACGTACCACAACCTATGAGTCACCTACCACTTTCAGCATAGCAATGTTGAGGCTAATGGCTTTTTGTAAGCCCAAAACAGGTTCTTCATATTCACCAGTGTTGTTCATGCACTCGAACTCCATGTAGCTTGACACTAAGTGTTTCCTTTTCCTTGGGTCTATCAAACCACACCCAATACCAGAGCCATCCTATGTCTTGGATCTGTTGAAATACAAGGTCCAAATGTCATTTGTACAAGGACCGTTTGTCACACTAGTACCACTAACACTACTGCTACTATTGTTAAAATGTATTGTACATGTTTCATTTCCATCAGTTGCGCAAGCAACGAAACCCAATTGTGTTTTTGGTGGGGTGGGGCTTGGTTGCACAAGATAACACTCCATCTAAATATCCAGAAAGAAATTTCCTAACATAATTTCTGCGAAGGTGTTGATGGTGTTGGACCCGCCAACATATCAGGGGATCTCCCTGGTAAGAATTCCCAACTAGACCTTAGACCGTTTGGTGTAGTAGTCCTAGAAGTGGGTCATGTAGTATCACCTTGACCGTGGTTTCACACAAAGGCAAGTAAGATTTCCCTATTGGTAGAAAGGGTGTGACAGATGCGACAAGTCAAAGAAGGTGCATGAGAGGTTCTAACACACAAAGGGTGAGGTGAGTGCACCCCTTGGAGACCTTTCATAGCATGGAGTTAAGAAGGGAACACACGAGCAAAGATGCACCACAACATGGAAGGAAAGTTATCGAGCAATCCAAAGTGATGGTTAAACCAACAGCACATTTCAGTAAGATTCATACATACATATACAGAAAATAGCCACACATGCATGAGTAAGAAAACATATACATATATCATTTAGAGTAAACTGATAACTGAAATACAATACAACATATGCATGAAAGGTGTTAGCTAGGTTATATTAATAAGTGTAAGTGCCAGTCATACAATACATCCATGTCCAACCACTAGTTCCGACAGCGGAATGTTACAGTCACAACCGCCTGCTCCTCCAAAGATATATACTAGATCTACGTAGTGGAGAAGCCAAGGCTCATTACAATACTGTCCAAGCTCTCTCTAAGATAGTCCTATCAGAAGCTTAGCTAACCAAAAGCCTATACAATGAGTTATGAGGGACTATTTATAGCAAAGGCTGGGGTGACCCTTGGCATTCCCCTTTGAGACCATTCATCTATCCTCATGACTCTTCAACTAATCTATGACTCTTACATTCAACTATCGACACTTGAACTTCCACTTGACAAGACATTACATTACAATGCACATGTGCCCGTGTGAGACAAAATGGATTGAGCAAGCCATGCAAGACATCACTGACACTCAGACCATTGTGTTGAGACCAACTCTTTGACATCATTGTGATGGTTGAAGGTGGTGAGCTTATGCCAAGCTTGGTCATTTGTGATGGTGTTTGTGCGCTCAATGGTGACATCCTACTGAAAGCAAACTCTTACCTCCATTAAATTTGGGTACACTGATATGGCTCCTCCGTCTGACTTGTCTAATAGCATGCGCATGGTTGCCTTGAGTGTAGCTAGACTAGCAACATACTGATGCATAGTGTTTGTGCTTATCTCCAAGTATGTGTTGGTGACCATGCGCATCAACTTGTCGAAGTACATGTTTAGCTTCAGTCAAACTTGCTTCTTGTCTTCACCTTGGTGAGTATGCCAAATGGGTGGGATCGCATGCGTGCACATAATGACATGCATGTTGCTAAATTCCTTTGCATGTGATCAACAACACTGCTCACCTTGTCTACTCCGAGCCAGTTGGTGGGATGGATCTATAACTTGTATGGGTGCAATTTCATCTGTTTGTGCATGTTGCACCCCCTGTTGTACCTGTTCATACTACAACTCAATCTCTCGTCTGTGGAACTCATGTTCTTCCTTGAGTTTCTGCTTCAACACATGCAACTCCTTCTCTGTTCCTTTCTCTTGCCTCACGATATCGTCTTGTCATGCCTCCACCTCATAGCCTCAATCTCCAAAGCTGCTTTCGTCATGAGTGGATCTACTTTGAACTTGCAGCTTTTCTTTGCCTTTATGTTGTCAACAACCTTCCTCTTCCATTTGTCGTGTGCGGGTATGCTTCCTCCTACTGCTGCTGATGGTGCTACTTGTTGTGATGCTACAACCATATTATCTTGATGTCCTTTTCTACGAAAAACTTTATGTATTCATAGGTACGCAAGCTCATAGACACTTGCTTGGTTGTAACCCCTATTGTGCTCTCAACGGTGTCCTTTAACTCTTCCCTTCTAAAGACCATTGTACTTGTGCTACTTAGAAACATATGAACACTTATGATGCCTGGAGACATAGAAACACTCATGGAAAGAAATCTATCAATCGAAAACCAAAATAAACTTGAGAACTGACTTGTAACATACCTGTGTGACTGATCATGAAGGTTGTGCAATTTCCGTAGGGAGGTCAGGAGACTAACTGCCAGAATTGTGCAAGGCATAGTCCGAGTTGTCTGGAGGATGATTGACTACTTGAACTATTCAATGCATAGTCCAGCCTAGCTTGCTGAGGACTAAAACTACGCAATGCGCAATTTCAGTTAGTGATGACATGCAACCAACAAACTACATTGCACGGTTTTTGGGACCAGAAAGACACTGCCTCCAAGAATTGCACAATGCAAGCCTAGAGGCCAGTGTTGGTCCAGACTTGCGCAATTTCTAGAGGGAAGGCAGAGCCATCACTTCCAGAAATGCGCAGTGCTAGTTGGGCAAGGCACAGTCCGAGCAAAGGCAGCCCGGCTGACAGCATCAGAAGCCTGAATGCATGATGAGATGAGTGCAAACAAGAGTGAATGATCATACATGCAAACAACAAGTGAAGGATTCATAAAACGGGAAAGCATGCATGTGTGTGAAGCGAGTCGATGTAATGATGATCGTCCATGCAAAAACAGTTTCATGCATGTGACAGTAGTGAGATGCAAACGAAAATTGAAACGATGCTTCTAAAAGCTAACATACATCAAAACGACAGCAAGCGTTCATTGAAATCAAGCAGAAAGCACTCACACAAAGTGAAACACAAAAAGCGATAGAAACGCAGCGCGAGACATGAGAAGCAGGCTTACCCCGAGACATCTGAGTTGAATGTGCCGACAACTCCTAGGTGCAATGTGGGATGCCAGAGCTGCAAGTTCAATGTGAGGAATGAGCTCTGGAGCATTCGGTTGATGAGTTTTGATAAAATCGAGGTTGTGATGCACATGCCACGAATCTAGGAAAAGTGACACTTGGCGGGAGGTTTCTGAAATGATCCTTGCATGTAACCTATAACTGCTAAAAATAGATCCCTGAATCAGGGATACCATTGCATGATGCTTTGGGAGAAGTAATTCATGCATGCAAATCAGTTTTTCTCAGTCCTGGAGGGAACCGGTCAACCTGAAGGCACATGCATCGGTTTGTGATCCTAGGATGAAAATCTACGAAGTTTTTGGGCTACGCAGAGATAGCTATCCTAGAGGGATTGTGCAATTTCTTAGAGGAACAGGTGACTGTCTCCCAAGATTGCACAATTTTTCGGCTGAGCAGCTACCCTGGGTCAGACCTCGCAATTTTCTAAAGGAAGATTGTCTGACTGCATCTCACAATTTCTGAGCCCAGTAGGTTGCCTAGTTGGATTTGCGCAATTTCTGCTAGTTGTATGGTTGGTTGTCCCAGAGGGATTGCACAATTTTTGGACTGAGCAGCTAATTGTTGCATAATTTCTGGGCTGAGCAGTCTTGCTAGGTTGGATTGCGCAGTTTTTCTAGTGAAGTTTGGTAGGCAGGATTACGTACTTCTGGATCCCAACAGGTTTCCAGTCAGGATTGCGCAATTTCTAGAGGGAAGGCTAGTTCCCCTCTATAATTGCGCAATTTCTTCAGAGAGCTACTCAGGCTACAGCTGGGCCAAGTCTAGAGAAACAGCCTGTGAGGGGGATGCAACAAGCTACCATGCATAGGTTGGTAGTCTGTTAGAAAACCATTAAATCTTGTGTACTTGATAGTGCAAGACATGCTGCTAAGGACAGTTGGTAGGGAGGCTCCAAAACGAAGCTAAGCAAAATTTTGGAGGGTGGTTGTACCCGCTACAACACTTAGTGACACACTAGTAGAAATCCAGCTCTCTGAATGGACCTTGTTTGTGAAAAGAAAGTCTAACACCTTCGGAAGTATTTTTCAATTCTCAGTTCGTCTTGGCTTCCACACTTGCTTGATTGTAAGATGTAGCATCTGCCAAGCCCTTGGTCAGTTGACACACATTCCAAGCAAATCCAACACATTTGTTTTGATTGGGGATGAGGGGTATATTGGTGCACAAGCAGTATAGTCGTTAGAGTTTTAGTTTCATCTCTGGTGTGGCTTTGCTACCAGCAGGCCTGGAAAGTACCTCGACGAAGTCACGCAATAACACAAGCATTGCTCCTCTACCATCGACCCTAGTCAGTACCCCTGCAGATTTACTTACATCACCTCTCTGCACAGGAAGCCTTTCTCTTCTTTCACCTTATTAATTTTTCATTTTTTTGGAAATTTTTCAATATTTCATTTTTTCATTTTTCATTTTCATAACAATGCATAGCTCTTATTCATTTCAGAGGTGGAAGAGGGATCCCGACTTATTGAGAGAAAAATAGGTTGTCCTTCAGAGAAGTAGTTTATATATACCTCTGACGTTCTTGTTAAGGTTTTCCCCCTCACCTTACTCTACTTGACTGAGCTACCAAGGGTTAACCCAAAAACAACTGACTAGAGTAGGTGACACTAGTTAGCATGCAAGCGTTGTGTTTTCACCAAGGTTCACTTCGAACAGTACATATTTTCCATTGATGTATCATGGACTGAAGACAACAATTTCTTACATAAGAGAGCAGACAACATATAATCAAATGTTGATAGTTGTACAAGTCCTCTTGTACTTTACCCAGCTTGTTTCAAGAGTCATACACGGTTTCGTGTTAAATTAACCTATGAGCGCAAAACAAGAAAGAAAACAGAAAACAAAGCAAAATCAGAAGTAAATGTGAAAGCAAAGTGGAAATAAAATAATTAGATAGACAGAAAAACATGTGAAGTAAGTAATAAAACAAGCAAGCGAAAAAATGCACAAAGAAAGAAGTAAACATGCATGCAAGCAAACAACTCAAAAGAAAAAACTATTCCTACTCCTAAGCTAGTAGTACATGGGCCTGATCACGTGAAGTGATATCTCCAATGCAGCCACTGGTCCATTGGTCGACCCATGTTGGTGAAGGCATAGTTCGCGAACAAGACAACTATGTGAACCAGCAAACAAGAAAGATATAATAGTGAAGACAAACACACTTCGAGTTTAAAAGCGTCCACGGGACAAAAATTAATGAAAGCGCATGACATGCACTTTGTGGACTTGCCATGGTGATGTCCTACACTGCATGCAGATGTTGAGTGTATGCATTCTTTTAACTGTGACATGCAAGCAAATGTGACAAAGGTAGACAATTTACATTGTGCAAGTGTGCTTGCTATGTAAGATTCCTCTAGTGCATGAGCGATGGGATCGTGTAGTTCGAGTGGAGGAAGCAAAATCTGGGTGTTTGATTGATCTTCAATGCAAAGCAGAGAGTGATGAGGATCCTTACGTGTTTCAACAATTTCCTGATCGAAAGTGAAACCAACCTTAGGACAGCGAGGGCCTAACGTAACCATCAGCTCGAGCTCAAGTGCCTCGAAATCCTACGAGGTTTTGACTTCGTCGACAGAGAGATCATTGTAGACCAGTGGCTTGGACGAATTAACAATGATTGAATCAACATCGTGATCAGATGAAGAAGTGGAGAGATCATGACAACCAAGATCAGAAAATTCAAGATGTTTGTCGACATCCTCATGATTTGATGAATCATGCAAAGGGGTAGGTGAGAAGTAAGGATGTTCACCCTCTATGTTTTTAGCAATGACAGATGATAGATTGGAAAAAATTTCAGAGGAAGATGTGTCCTCTCCGCAATGTAATGGCACGCTGACATCCGACATCTCCTGTGAAAGATCGGAAGTAGAAAAATCCAAAAATGAGTTTTCACAAGGAAAATCAACATTGGCATAATCATAAGGGATGTCAAGATAGAGTGAATGAGGCGTGGCTATAAGGGAGTCATCCTTCACTGCGAGTTCTTCATTTGATTCTTACACACACTCATCATGAATAATAGTGCATGTTGGTTCCATAACACCAACTCCGTCGAAACCTTGATCCTCGTTCACCGCAACTGTGGAGTCCAAAACGGAAAGCACAAGACAATGCAATCTAGAGGATCAACAGAACGCGGGGACGGAGGATGAGGGAACAAATCCACATGGCAACCAACAGTCTTGCAAGCCAAATACGCGTAGATATCAAGAGCATGTGGGGTGGGAGGATGTGATAGTTCAACAGATGTGTGTGCATGATCTCCCACATCACTCTGTGGTGGTGGAGCCGTTTGATGAGGAGAAGGCGGACAATCACTTGTGACAGCAACTGTGCCTGCTTGTGATTGCATAGCTCTATCAATCAAGTGTGTTGAGAAGGGTTCAGATATGTGAAGAAGATACTCAAATCTTCCATCAAGAAATTCCCAATCAATATCATCTTCAGGGAATCGGTATGCAAGATTACAAAAGCGTGTGTAAAACTGTTCAGTTTATAGAGTGCTTTTCGTAATTTCATAATTACTTTGTTGAGTGCTTTACGGTTGAAATGATTGAAAGCATGGTATATCTCTACGACCAGAAGAGAAAGAGAATGAATAGATTTTTCGAGCAGCGTGGCACACCAGTGCATTGGGTGCCCTTGAAGCGTGCAGAAGAACAACGCGCAGGTCATGTATTCTTCAAAGATTCCATGTCTTTTGCATGAGCCTACAACATCAACCGTGTGCCTAACCAAAGCTACATGGCCTCCACCATCATATGTTTCATGTGACAAGTTATCCGAGAGATTTTCCGAGATAATGAAGTCGTTTCCATAAGACATACACTCCAGAAGAGCAACTTTGTAGTTAGTAATGATAGGTATGCAGAGATTCAAAACATATGTGAGGACTCAGCTTGTCATCTACCCTCCTTCTAACGCCAAAATGTTGATGGTGTTGGATCCGCCAACATGTCAAGGGATCTCCCTGGTAAGAAGTCCCAACTAGACCTTAGACCGTTTGGTGTAGGAGTCCCAGTAGTAGCTCATGCAGTATCGCCTTGACCATGGTTTCATACAGAGACAAGTAAGATGTCCCTGTTGGTAGCAAGGGTGTGACAGGTGTAGCAAGTCAAAGAAGGTGCATGAGAGGTTCTAACACACGAAGGGTGAGGTGAGTGCGCCCCTTGGAAACCGTTGATAGCACGAAGTTAAGAAGGGAACACATGAGGAAAGATGCACCACAACATGGAAGGCAAGTTAGCTAGCAATCCAAAGTGATGGTTAAACCAACTGTACATTTCATTAAGATTCATATATACATATATATAAAATAGCCACACATGCATGCGTAAGCAAATAGATACATATATCATTTAGAGTAAACAGATAGCTGAAATGTAATACAACATATGCATGAAACGTGTTGGATCTATTATATTAATAAGTGTAGGTTCTAGTCATACAATACATCCATGTCTAGCCACTAGTTCTGACAGCGGAACGTTACAGTCACAGCGTCCTGCTCCTCCGAAGAGATATACTAGCTCTGCGCAATGGAGAAGCCAAGGCTCATTACAATATTGTCCAACCTCTCTCTAAGATAGTATTATCAGAAACTTGGCTGACCAAAACCCTATAAAATGATTTATGAGGGACTATTTATAGAAAAGGGTGGGGTGACCCTTGACATTCCCCTTTAGTACCGTTCATTTATCCTCATGACTCTTCAACTACTCTATGACTGTTACATTCAAATATCAACACTTGAACTTCCACTTGACAAGACATTACATTACAATGCACATGTGCCCATGTGAGACAAAATGGCTTGACCAAGCCATGCAAGGCATCACTGACACTCGGACTATTGTGGTGAGACCAACTCTTTGACATCATTGTGATGGTCAAAGGTGGTGATCTCATGCGAATATTGGTCGTTCGTGATGGTGTATGTGCACTCAATAGTGACATCCTACTGAAAAAAAAAAAAAAAAAAAAAAAAAAAAAAAAAAAAAAAAAAAATTCCTCCATTGCATCTGGGTACACTGATATGGCTCCTTCGTCCGACTCCTCTAATAGCATGTGCACGGTTGTCTTGAGTGCAGCTAGATCAACAACTTACTGATGCATAATGTATGTGTTGATCTCCAAGTATGAGTTGGTGACCATGCGCATCAACTTGTCAAAGTACATGTTCAACTTCAGTCGGACTTGCTTCTTGTCTTCACCTCGGTGAGTGTGCCGAATGGGTGGGATCACATGCATGTGCACAATGACATGCATGTTTCTAAATTCCCTTGCATGCGATCAACAAAACTGCTCAACTTGTCTACTTTATGCCAGCTGTTGGGATGGATCTATAACTTGTATGGGTGTAGTTTCATTCTTCTGTGCATGTTGCACCCCCTGTTGTATCTATTCCTACTGCAACTCATTCTCTCATCTGTGCAGCTCTTGTTCTTCCTTGAGTTGCTACTTCAACACATGCAACTCCTTCTCTGTTCCTTTCTCTGTCCTCGCACCGTCATCTTGTCGCCATCACCTCATAGCCTCAATCTCCAAATTTGCTTTCATTATGAGTGGATCTACTTTGAACTTGCAGCTTTGCTCTACCTCTATGTTGTCAACAACCTTCCTCTTCCATTCGTCGCGTGCAAGTATGCTGCCTTCTTCAACTGCTAATGGTGTTGCTCATTGTGATGTTGTTACCATATCATCTTGATGTCCGCGTCTATGAACAACTTGATGTATTCATAGGTAGGCAAGCTCATAGACACGTGCTTGGCTGCAACCCCTGGTGTGCTTTCAACGGTGTCCTTTGACTCTGCTCTTCTGAAGGACATTGTACTTGTTCTTATGAGAAACAGACAAACACTTGTGATACCTAGAGACATAGCAACACTCATGGCAAGCAATTTGTCAGTCGAAAACCAAAATGAACTTGAGAACTGACTTGCAACATACTTGTGTGACTGATCATGAAGGTTACGTAATTTTCGTCGGGAGGTCGAGAGACTAACTGCCAGAACTACATAAGCCACAGTCTGGGTTGTTTGGAGTCTGACTGACTGTTGAAACTGCACAATGCACAGTCCAGCCTGGCCTGCTGAGGATTGAAACTATGCAATGCGCAATTTTAATCAGCAGTGACATGCAACCAGCAAACTGCATTGCGTAGCTTCTAGGGCCAGCAGGACACTGCCTTCAAGAATTGCGCAATGCAAGCCTAGAGGTTAGTGTTGGGCTATACTTGTGCAATTTTTGAAGGGAAGGCATAGCCTTTGCTTCCGTAAATGTGTAGTGCTAACCGGGCAAGGCACGGTTTGGGCCAAGTCAACCTAAACCTGCTGACGGGCGACTAAAAACATGAGAAGTTTGAATTCATGATGAGATGAGTGCAAACAAGAGTGAATGATCATACATGCAAACAACAAGTGCAAGATTCATAAAACGGGAAAGCATGCATGTGTGTGAAGCGAGTCAGTGCAACGGCGACCGTCTATGCAACAACAGTGTCATGCATGCGACAGCAGTGAGATGAAAACAAAAACTGAAACAGTGCTTCTACAAGATAATATACATCAAAACAACAGCAAGCGTTCACTAAAATCAAGCAGACAACACTCACACAAAGCGATACACAAAAAGCGATAGAAATGGAGAGTGAGACATGAGAAGCGGGCTTACCTTGAGACAGCTGAGCTGAATGTGCTAATGACTCCTAGATGCAATGTGGGATGTTAGAGTTGCAAGGTAGATGTGAGGAATGAGCTTTGTAATGTGTAGTTGATGAGTTTTGATAAAATTGAGGTTGTGACGTGCATGCCACAAATCTATGAAAAGTGACACTTGGCGGGAGATTTCTGAAATAATCCTTGCATGTAACCTCTAGTTGCTAAAAATAGATCCCTAAATCAAGGTATACCTTTGCATGCTGCGTTGGGAGAAGCAGTCCATGCATGCAAATCAATTTTTCTTGATCCTAGAGGGAACCAATCAACCTAAAGGCACATGCATCGGTCTGCGAGCCTGGGATGAAAATCTGTGCAGTTTCTAGGCTAAGTAGAGATAATTTTCTCGGAGGGATTACACAATTTCTTAGAGGAACAAGTGACTCTCTCCTAGTATTATGCAATTTCTGGGCTGAGCAGCTGTCTCGGGTCAGACCTCGCAATTTTCTCAAGGAAGCTTATCTGACTACATCTCGCAATTTCTGATCCCAGTAGGCTGCGTAGCTGGATTCACGCAATTTCTGCTAGTTGCTAGGCTAGTTGTCCTAGAGGGATTGCACAATTTCTGGGCTGAGCAGCTGACTGTTTCCCAAAATTACGCAATTTCTGGGCTAAGAATTCCTGTTGGGCTGGATTGCGCAGTTTTTCCAATGAAGGTTGACATGTAGGATTGCGTAATTTTTTTGCCCAACGGGCTACCAGTCAGGATTGCGCAATTTCTAGATGGAAGGTTGGTTCCCCTCTAGAATTACGTAATTTCTTAATGGAGCAGCTCAGCCTGCAGCTGGACCAAGTGTGGAGAAAAACCCTATGAGGGGGATGAAACAAGCTATCATGCATAGGCTAGCAGCCTGCTAGAAAATCGTTGAAGCTTGTGTACTTGATAGTGTAAGACATGCTGCTAAGGACAGTTGGTCGGGAATCTCCAAAATGAAGCTAGGGAAAAATTTGGAGGGTGGTTGTAGCCACTACAATAGAAGGCCAATGATTCATTTTCACCATTCAAGGGAGTAACAGTATGTTTCATGTATCTTTCTAACAACACCCAGATCTGGTTGTTTTTCCCTTGTATGGAAGCCATAAATGTGACCAATTCGTATCAAAGTATCCTTGTAGCTTGTTGGAGAAGTCTATATTGAGAAATAATTCGTATGCTTTGGGGATTTCCACAATAACAATGTTAATGCATTGGTGAACTCATCCATCAAATGATAACATGATGATCACATCCCGAAGTTCACAAATGTCTGGCACACATGGTCTGTCAAGTTGGATGATCTGCGCAATTGTACTACTCCATTGAGCATTGATCCGCTTAGCAATAGCCAGTGGCACAACATTGACCGATGTCCCAGAATCAACCAAACATTTGTGGACATTGAAGTTGAATATTTCAAATTGTAACAAAAATGGTGGCAGAGCAAGATTGCTTCCTCCATGCTAAGCATGTTGAGCATGAATGCAAGTGTGTCATTACTTGCTTGGTCTCTTGCTAGAAGAGGCAACACTGTTTGTGGAGGTTTTCCCCAATGCGCACAAAAGAATATCCTGAGCTTGGTTAACTCATAAAGAGAGATGTTCACACGGGTCTTTTTCATGTCTTCAACAATTTTATAATCCAGAGTGGGAAGACTCATTGAGTTGTTCTAGGGCATACTTGTGTTCGATTTGTCCGGTGGGATGCTTTTGACTTTGTTTCTCATGGATGTACTTTTAGTTGTAGCTCTCTTCCCGGAATTGCCTTGTGTTTTCTATGTTGAGATGACCGGTGGATCTACTGTTATGAGCAAATTTTGTCTTACTTTTTCTCTCCGTATCTCAAAAATAGTGGGGCCCCCTTGACTCCGCAAACTGTATCGATTGTTCTACTTTGGGGTCAGACGGTTGCTCAAAGGCTCCTTCTCGGTGGTTGTCTTATGGGCAGTGTTAGCACATTGATACATGTTTATTACATGCCCAACACTTGGAGCTTCATCTAATGCAACAACTTTCTCTTGGTCTTCATTCTCTGACTCAACCTTCTCACTGGCCATAAATTGATCAGTCAATTGTGTAGCCAGTGCACTCATTCCTTCGTTCCAACCTTCGCAAGTCCTCTTTGAACGTCATTCACCATGCAACTTCCAATAATGATCTGTCGTGATTGCATGCATGCTGAACACAAGGTTAGAGATTTTTGGTGCACTAAGATGTCTTTTTACAGGCAATGTTAAACCCTACATTAATTGTCAACCCAAGGTAAGTCTTTTTATCTCAAGAGTGTCAGCACAATATATGCAATGAATTCAGAGGTTATCTAATGGTAAATCGTTGCAATCACTAATAACTATCTCTTCAACTCAATCCACATAATTCTAAAATAAATAACTAAGGAAGGAATAACTCTGAAATAACTCTTAACACACTCTACAATTCTATTTAACTTATTTCGAAATCAAATGAATCTGAATGCAAATGCAGAGAATCACACTTGGCAAGCTTTAAATAGAATTAAGACTAACTCACTCAATCAAGAAAGAGAATTATAACAACTGAACAGGAATGATAATCTATAGCAAATCCAAATTAAACAGCAAATCCAATTGAACAGCAAATCCTAATTGAACGGCAATCTCAATTGAACGGAAAATGATAATTGAACAGCAAGCAAGCATATAACGATAAATCATCTCTAAATAACAATTTATCTATGTAAGCAAATCATGGAAATCAATTAATACTATCTCTAAGATCTATGGTAACATCACTCAGAATGAACAACAATCTACTACTAAAACTAACACAACCAATCCAATCAAAACATTACTCAGATATGTCGCGTGGCTAAGTCTGAATCTAAATGAACAGCAATCTGAATCGGAATCGTCAATTATCACAATAAGCAAAATGATATCAACTGAACATTAACAATCAATAAAGACTAAGTAAAAAGATTATAACACAAGAAAGTAGTGGAACTTTTCTTGACCAAACCCGGAGTCACCAGAAGTTTCCACTAAGAAATACTCAGAATATAAATATGGATCAAACGCAGTCTTTCTTCATTAATTTAAGTAACAAGATTACAACATCACTAAGATAACAGTATTATATGTCTCCAAAAGAATAATTACAAATTTTGAAATTCTAAACTCTGAACTTGTTTGCCTTTCGGCCTTATATATAACATTAAAAGAGTAAACTAGATAAAAGTGAATCCTCAGGATCAGGGGATCCTGAGGATTTCTCTATACACAATCTGATCTTGTCATTAAATAACATCAGTCTGCTTGGTCTCTCGCTTCCTTTCCTACATTAGATGATGTCTTTTCCTTTTACAACCTGGTGCTGCTTTGTCGATTGAATGGCTATTGACCAATCCGCGTCTTTTGCACACAAGGATAGTAAAAAGTTAGTTTCCCGTGCTAGATTTATCTAATTTGTTACCAAGTACTTTTATCCAACTTTAATTGTTATTTCCTTTATTTTTATCCACAAACGAAGATAACCATGTAAGGATAAATGCTGAAATAAGCTATTTGCAAAGAGAAAACATACCTTTTTCCTAACCCAACATCTCCCCAGCTTAACTTGTTGCATGTCCTCATGCAATTAAATAGTTGATGTGTAGCTGAGTTAGGGAGGAGGCAGGATATACTTCCTCCTCATAATTTCCGAAGCCATTTTTCTTCTTTAGTATAGAAAAAGCCTGGGTAACGTCTTGATCCTTCAAGGTGTAGTCACAATGATACTTATCTGGAGGATACCATATGATTGGAGTCCTATACCGACATCCTATCCATTCAGGCCCCATGGTTAAAACCATGTTACTGTACTTGTAGAAATGAGAGGAGGCATCTTTAAAGTTCTGGTATCCAAATGGTTCTCAATTTCTAACAGTAATGTTGGAGACTTCCCACCTTTGTCTCGCTGTAGACAAGGCTTCCTCCTTGATCTCTTGGAAGTACTCCTTTCCATATTGTATAATATATGTGTGGAATGGCCCTAGTTGGCCCACATAATATCCATGTGGAATGGCCCTAGTTGGCCCACAACACCATCTTTCTTCATGAAATGCTTGTGTCTGACCGAGAGATGCAGGGGTTTGGTTGGTTCCCCTCTCACCCATACGTCAATCCCTTCTTCATGCCTCCTAAAAATATTGTGAGCGTTGGCCCACTTGAGTTGATTAGTAGCAAAAGAGAGAAATGTTTGGAGTTGTACATCCCCTATAAAGAGCCCAAGGTTGTTGTCCCTGTCATCTTCCAGAAAGAAATTGTGCATATAAAATTCATAAAGGAGGCATTGTACTTGCTCGTCCTGTTCTCTAAAGCATTTGAAAAAATCTGCGGTAGTCTTGATTTCCACAAACTTCCCAGCCTTAGCATCTTTCATTTTCAGCAAGATGAACCTTTCCATGAGGAATAGGGCATAATTTGTAGCAAGGTCTCTGCATGACAGGGTGTCTTAATAAAGAGAGAAGACAATGTCCAACTACTCGCCTTTTTTCATTTGTCCCATGCTTTCTCAACCTTTTTTTGTTCAGCCTTGCACTGAGAAAAGGTCTCATCTGCAATTATGGTTAGTGCCTCAAATTTCTTCCTCAACTCTTGATGTTCATGCAGGGGCACTACCTTTTCTTTGTACTGGTCTAACTCCTACTGAACCTTCAGTAGTTCATTTTGCAGTCTGCTAATAAATGCCTCCCTTACTACGGGGATATAGGAAGGTGTCTCCTATATTTGGGTTTCTCCATCCTGGGTCTCCATGGGATCGGTCTGAACAGCAGCTTCAGCTACCTATTGAATCATGCAATGATCAATTTGAATGTCCTCTTCAGTATTTGTTTGAACATCAGTATCCATGGTGGGGTAGTCTGTTTGGGTCTCCTGTGAGAAAACACAGGGGTCTTCAGTCTGCATTTCAGTGTCTTTTACAAGACATGGCTCTGTTTGAGTTTCCTTTGGACAAGCCAAAAGATCCTCAATTTGGGTTTTAGCATCCTTTCTAGAACAATGTTTTGTCTGTGTGCCTATGGTATCTTTTTCTACTTTGAAATTCCAGGCTCTAATGGCTTCTTTTAACCATTGCCTTAGGTGCCTAATTATTCACTTTTGTTTTCTATATTTAAGCATTTTTCTAAGCCTATCCTTGTAGGACCTCTTTATTACAAGACTTCCAACTGGTGGTGGGTTGACTACATTGTCCTCCAGTTCCTGTACAGGTGGTATTGTGTCAACATTAGGGAGGGTTCCAACTGGAACTGTATCTCTCGATGGAGCTTCACCTTCTAGCTCCTCTTTATCATGGATTTCTTTTTTAGGAGATCCCAATACAATGGTGTCTCCTGAACAATTGTCATCCTCCAGATTTTCTTCTGGGTAGGCCTCGTCCTCAGGGGAGTTAGAAAGAATAGTATTACCTGGTTGACTTACATCTCCCAGGGTTTCATCTGTAGGATATTTTTCAGCTGGGGGGTCCACTAGACCGGTGTCTACTATCTGATTTTCTTATCTAATGACTTCCTCTTCATGTACCTCTGCCTCAAGGGGTTTTTTCACAGAAGGAATTGGTTTCCTCTGTTCCTCCACAGAATCAGTGAATGGTAGGGTTTGCTCACGACCAGGACTGTTAGCAGGGGAAAACTGGTTGGGGGTGCAATTATGTTCAACATTCCCATGTTAATCTTTACCCTCACCAAATATTCCCATGTTTTCCAATACCTTGGACACTTCCTCCTCATAGTCTTGCAAAGGGGAATTTTGCGGACTTGGAAGATGTGTTGAACGATCAATTTCCTCTCTCTTCTCATCAAATGCCTAGGTAGCTTCCCTACTGCCAGATAATTTTCCACATCTACATACCATGGCATCTTGGCTACCACAAAAAACAGATGTTCATCCGGAAATTGGTTGTCTACTACCAGTGGATCAATCACCTTCGGGATTCCAGATAGAAAATCAGCAACTACATTTTCCTTCCTCAAACGATCCTCAATAGTAATGTTGAACTCCTACAAAATCAATAGCCACCATGTTACTCAACCATTTTTGATAGGTTTATTAGCTAGATACCTAATGGTCGAGTGATCAGTGTACAGAAAGACTTGGTAGCCAGTTATGTAGTGTCTAAATTTGTTTATTACATAAATAACAGCTAAGAATTCTTTCTCTGTCACTGTATAATTAAGTTCTGCAGAAGTGAGATTTTTGCTAATATAATATATAGCATAAGGTTTCTTGTCCTCCTCCTAGCTGAGGACAGCGCCTATAGCTACATCTGATGTGTCCGTGGATATGTGGGAAGGTAGCTCCCATTTTGGTCCACATAATACTGGTGTTGTTGGAATTAGTTTCTTTATACCTCTAAAAGCTTTGTCACATTTGTCAGACCATTCGAAATCAACATTTCCATTTAAAGCATATAAAGGTGCAACGATTTGTGAAAAGTTTTTAATAAACCTACGATAATAGCTTGCATATCCCAGGAAGCTACATACCTTTTTCTGAGTGCAGGGGGTAGGCAGTAAAAGAATTACCTGTATTTTTTATTGGATCTACCTGTATTCCTGCTGTAGAGATATAATGTCCCAAGATTACACCCTCGGTCATCATCATGTGACACTTGACATTGCTTAAACATAACCTGGTAGAAATGCATCGTTCTAAGACCTTTTCTAGTGTCTGCAATGCTTGGTCGAAGTCATCCCCATATGGAGTAAAGTCATCCATAGACACCTCAAGTCCTTCATTTATTAAATCAGAAAAAATGTTGTGTATAGCTCTCTGAAATGTAGCTAGGGCATTACACAAGCCAAATGGTAATACTTTGTATGTGAATGTACCCCAAGGACAGGTGAAGATTGTTTTGTCCTGGTCTTCAGGGGCGATATGAATCTGATTGTAGCCGCTGAAACTGTCTAAGAAGGAAAAGAACTGCTTCCCTGCCAAAGTATCAAGGACCTAATCGATGAATGGGAGGGGGAAGTGATATTTCTATATCGCCTTATTCAACTACCAGTAGACTACACAGATATGCCACTTCCCATTTTTCTTGGGGACAGCCACCAATGGAGAGACCCATTTACTGTCCGAGATAGGATAAATTAAGTTTACATCCAGCAGCTTCTGTAATTCTTCTTTCACAATGTCCTTGAGATATGGATTCAATCTCCATTGAGGCTGTCAGATGGGTTGAGCATCCTTCTCCGTATAGATGTGGTATGTACATAGTTGTAGGTCTATTCCTTTCATATCAGGATAATCCCAGGCAAAATCCCCTTTATATTTCTGCAAGACCTATATGAGCTTTTGCTACTAATCGTTATCCAAACTATCATTAAGATTTAGAATTTTTCCTGGTTCAATCTCAACAGGTTTGTTGTTATGAGCAATAGTTGTCTGAATATGTTGGTCGTCGATATCCTTTAGAGGATCCTCCATGGCTTCATTATCAAGAATTTCTTTCAACATTTGACACTTTACATTGCTCACATTAGTCGATTGATTTATAAAATTATTGATAACGTCATCTTCAATCTGATCTTTAAATTCTAGTGCCTCCACGACTGTGAGTGGTGAACGGATGCTTTCCTCCAGGTACGCTGGTGGTTGTTTGCATATTTTTACAATGGGCAGACTTGGCTTGGCAGGAGGATATAACACAAGATTTTTATAGCATCCCACTTTGCATAGTCATGTTGCCTTCTCGGTAGCCAATATAAGAATCAGATGTCACCAGTGAAGGTTGGCCCAAAATCAAAGGGTGCCCATCCAATCAACTCTTTGGGTTTATAACAAGAAAATATATTGGATATTCCCATGAATCAATAGAAACTCTAATATCTTGTAAGGTTACTTCTGGCCTTGCCATCAAACAATCAACAAGTTCTAATAAAGTAGTGGTTGGTTCCAAGGTTGTAATACCAAGTGCTTGACAAGTTTCTGTTGTTAACATATTAAATGGTTGCACCCAGATCAACTAGTGTATTGGGAAAATAGCAGTCATATATCTAAAATGTCACTATGGGATTTCCAAGATCTTCATACGTTATTGGAGTTTCCCTCCCAAGAGTAAATCAGATAAGATTCCTACAACGTGAATGGTGGGTGAGGTTTTTACTTTCCTTGCAAGCTTCTTTACACATAGCTCTTTGATTGTTTTAACATAGATGGGAATGTCTTGAATGGCCTGGAGGAGAGGAATTCAATACAGAGATTTTTTAGTTCCCCTATAAGATCAAAATATGGGTAGACAGTAGGTTTGGGTATCGTTAACCTTTCAAGGAACAAGGGAGAAGTGACTGTAAGTTTTTCAGGGTCTTCATGTTGATCTATCTCTTCTCCTTGCTTTGGTTCAGTATTAATTACAAGTGGTGGTATATGTACAGGTGGGGTTTCAATTTTGATTGAAGGTTGGTCCCTATTTTCCTCAGGGGTGATGATACGTCCCGACCTCAATCTGAGTTCATTACATTCTTTCTGCTCAATCTCATAATCTGAGCTTTCGATGATCTGCACCACCTGGATCGGTTTGTTATTAGGATTCAGATTTGGCTGAGCTGGAAATTGAGGGCGCAGAAGAGGTTGAGGATTTTTTTGTAGTGTATATGGATCTGATAGTGCAGGTTGAGGCTGAGGACCTGTCCCCATAGGTACATTGGATATCCCCAGCGGTCGCTGCCAATTTGGAGACCAGTTTGGATTTTGAGAGATGGAGGCATGCCACTAGGATTAATAGGGATTGCCTTGCCAAACATGAGTAAAAGGAGAATTTGGCCAGCCATTACCCGGAAAGGATTGCGTTGGCTAAGATGTCATAGGGAATGGTTGGGTTTTCCAATTTGGGTAAGGTGATTGGCCTTGCCATGATGCCCCAAGGTTATGTTGATGATTAAACTGTGAAGAAGGAAAGAACTAGGATGTGTCTTGTGACATACCTGTAGGTTAGCCTGCCACTGTCGACGCTAGTTCATCAGATATACCAGCTCTGTTTCTTCTTTTGCTTCCTTGAATACTGCTTTCAGCCCCAACAATGATGGACATTGTTCAGTGGTGTGATCTTTAGTACAAATAACGCATGTCTACACCATGTCTAATGGGCATTCTCGTTGGTTGTGCTTCTTTCGACAACGTGGACATAAGATGGCCAAGTTTCGTTCTACTAAGGCTTGCTTTTGGCTAGCCTGTAAGATGTCTAGCTGCATCATAAGGGTGCCCAGGATGTTTGTTTTGAAATCTTCAATGAGGTTGTCGATCTCCATTCATGGTATGCCTCCACTGTGTGGTTTGCTTCCTCGTGAACACTTGATACACAAGCATATGATTTCATCATAATCTTCCTACTCGGCTTCCTTGTGAACACTTGATACACAAGCGTATGATTTCATCATAATCTTCCTAAGAAATATCTCATTTTCCCATTAAATTTAGAGTTTCTAATCATTCCTATTTCATTCCTTTAATTAAGATAACTCTTAGGACTTCTTTAGGTAAGTTGGTGTGTGGAGACCTCTGCAAATTATAATTTAATCGTTCTACATATTCTTCTAGTGTTTCATTATCTTTTGTAGTAATCTTAAAAATTTCATATTTTAGCTCCCTAGTCTTACAAAAGTCCTGGTATCTTGTGAGGAAGGAGGTTTTCATATCATCCCATTAATTAATAGTTCATCCACCCAGACCCATGAACCATCCTAAGGCTTCTTCTTTCATAGTAGAAGGGAAAAAATTTAGCTTTTCGGGGTCAGTGATGTAGTCATGCCCTCTGCAAAGGACATCAAACTCAAACAAGATAGCATTGGGATCCTCTGTGATCATCCCATGAAAAGTTGGGATGATTTGCAAAGGAATAGCCTTCATGGGGCCATTGGCCACTTGGTCGACTATGGGATACTCTAATGTCAAGGTTTGACCTTGAGGTGGTTGGTTTTCCATTTGGTCAAAGATGTGCCAATAACCTTCAAGGATTTCAAGGGGTGCTTTTTGAGTAAGCAGAGGATTAGCAACCCAAGCTGGATTTGCAACACTGCCTAGATCTAGGATCACAAGAGACCCCTGTTCAGATAGTTGTGGTTCTACCTTAGCAGTTCCACTGGTTTCTCCTTCTCCTTATCTTAGGTTACAAGCTTTTCCCTCTTATAGAGGATCAGAATGTAAACTTGCTATAGCTTGAAGACTCTGTTCAAATCCTCCAATTTGGCTTTGAATCTCATTGTAAGCTGTAGATGGTGAGCCTGCTGCTTGAGGAATTATAGTAGTACTTTTTCCAGATACTGCCTGGAATCCTACTGGTGCTTGAGACTCTACTTTTCTTACGATTTCGTCTATAAAGGTCGTTCTCCCAAGGTTCATTGATCATTTGGATTTTGTGGATTTAGGCAGGGGTTTCTTCTCTTTTTCTATCTTTCTATTCCTAGTCATTCATAAAACTAATTCCTATTTAACCTCTAAGCTTTTGCTGAAAAGCGGGCTGGTAAGAAAGAACTTTACTTGCTAGGTATGCAGGTTCTTACCTTTTGTTTTTAAAACCCTATTCTTTCGCAGCAAGACAAAAAGGAAATCACTTTGAAACACTCTCCTCGACAACGACACCAAAATGTTGGTGCACTAAGATGTCTTTTTACAGAAAATCTTAATTGTAGGCCCAAGGTAAGTCTTTTTATCTCAAGAGTGTAAATGCAATATATGGAGTGAATTTAGAGGTTATCTAATGGTAAATCGTTGCAATCACTAATAATTATCTCTTCAACTCAATCCACATAATTCTGAAAGAAATAACTAGGGAAGGAATGACTCTAAAAAAACTCTTAACACACTTTGCAATTATGTTTAACTTATTCCGAAATCTAATGAATCTAAATTTGAATGCAAAGAATCACGCTTAGAAACCTTTAAATAGAATTAAGACTAACTCACTCAATCAAGAAAGAGAATTATAACAACTAAACAGCAATGATAATCTATAGAAAATCCGAATTGAACAACAAATCCAATTGAACGGCAAATCCTAATTGAATGGAAATCTCAATTGAACGGCAAATGATAATTGAACAGAAAGAAAGCATAAAACGATAAATGATCTCTAAACAAAAATTGATCTATCTATGCAAATCATGGAAATCGATTAATACTATCTCTAAGATCTATGGTAACATCACTCAGAATGAACAACAATCTACTACTGAAACTAACATAACCAATCCAATCAAAGCGTTACTCAGATATGTCGCACGGATAAGTCAAAATCTAAATGAACAGCAGTATGAATCGGAATAGTCAATCGTCACAATAAGTGAAATGATATCAATTGAACACAATCAATAAAGACTAAGTATAAAGATTATAACACAAGAAAGCAATAGAACTTCTCTTGACGGGGCCTAGAGTCGCCAAAGTCTCCGCTAAGAAATACTCACAATATAAGTATGGATCAAATGCAGTCTTTCTTCATTAATATAAGTAACAAGATTATAGCATCACTGAAATAACAGTATTATATGTCTCCAAAATAATAATTACAAATTATGAAAGTCTGAACTCTGAACTCGTTTACCTTTCGGCCTTATATATAATATTAAAAGAGTAAACTAGATAAAAGTGAATCCTCGGGATCAAGCGATCCTGAGGATTTCGCTATACATAATATGATCTTGTCATGAAATAGCATCAGTCTACTTGGTCTCTCGCTTCCTTGCCTGCCTCAAACATTGTCTTTTCCTTTTACGTCTTGGTGATGCTCTGTCGATTGAACAACTATTTACCAATCCATGTCTTCTGCACACAAGAATAGTAAAAGGTCATTTTCTCATGCTAGGTTTATCTCTTTTGTTACCAAGTACTTTTATCCAACTTTAGTTGTTATTTCCTTTATTTTGATCCATAAATAGAGATAACCATGTAGGATAAATGCTTAAATAAGCTATTTTCAAAGGGAAAACGTACCTTTTTCCTGACCCAACAGAGCTCTGGCAGTTTTGGCTACGTGACTGCTACTGCTCGAAGCTGAGTTCTTCTTCTGCACAAATTTGGAAGGCCTACTATTCATAGTTGTCTCACTTGTCCACTTCTTGAGTTTGGAAACTTCGGTTGTCAAGGAATTGATGATATGAGTAAGGTTTTCGATTTCACTTGCTTCCTTTTCCTTTGCCTTACTCACGGTAACCTAAGACCTCCTACCCATGTCTTTGGATCCATTAGCTGGTTTTTCATCTACAATGACTCCAATAGCGCGTAGGTCTTTCTCCACATCAATTGCCTCTTAGAAATTTTCCAAAATTGTTTGTTTCGTAGCTCACTTGATGAATTGCGCAATGCTGGTCAGCAGTGCAGACGTGTAGTAGTCAACTGTGATGGAGTCATGAGGTTTAGTTTCTGCAGTGAACTTGTTCAAGATACAGTTAAACATTTGGTTAAGATCTTTCGCTTTTTGTTTCTGCTCCATCTTGAGACTATCGAACTCTTTTAGCAACATGGTGGGGATTTTGTCTTCAGCAAACTTCTCAAGGAAAACTCTCTTGAACACCCCCTAGTTCTGAATGGATTTGAAAGTAAGGTTGTGGTACCATACAACTGCAACGCCATAAGGTACATGGAAACAGTCTACATGCAACATCATCATCATGTACCTCGAGTGTCTGTAGATGTAGGTATAATGTGTCTAGATGATCTTCTTCCTTCACTGCTCTGCCAGGGTCATATTTTGTTAACAGTTTCTCTGCATGTCTTAGAATCTTGCGCAAGACACCCAGGAGTGCCAATGGGCCCTGTGTCATCCATTTCATATTTTGATTAGCCAAATTTTCCTCTTCTTCATCCTCCTCCTCTTCTTCTGAATCTGAAGGTTCAACCTCTAAATATGTTGGTTCATCTCCGCCTCTGCGTCCTCCGCTGCCTCCACCAGAACCTGAGCCCAAGAGTAAGATGAAATATTCTTCTCCTTCTAGGAAAATTGGAGGTTCCTATTCATTTTCAACAACTTCTGTCATCTTTTCAGGAGTGGTGAGGATTACTTCTTCAAAATATGAGACTACCACTCTTGTGGATGTAGTATTTTTCTTCATCTATGAAGAGGGAAGAGTGTGTACTCCTGGAATCAGTCCAACAACTTTAGAAAACTGACGGGTGATGGGAGGGACAACGCAGATATGATGATATGAAATTTCTTGTTCGGGTCTGGGAGATGAGGAGTAACCAACTTTAGAGTTGTGCATGGGAGAGATAAATTTTATGTTACTGCCTTAACCAAATGATAGATAAATGGGGTTGGTAGGACGTTCGGCCATAAACTACGAGTGGCCCTCCTTCTAGATCCAAAAATGTTGACGTTGTTGGAGCCGCCAACATTCAGGGGATCTCCCTGGTATGAAGTCCCAACTAGACCTTACACCATTTGGTGTAGGAGTCCCATCTGGTACAATGGCCCAATTTCCATTATCTTAGAGATTTTCCTTAGCTCTTGTTGTTCAACACATGAGAGTATTATGCTTGTATCTTCAAAAAGGGAGGCGAGTATTCATGGTGAGTGCGTAATGTAACTTTGTGTCCAAGCTCTCTTACTATAGTGGAGAGAGTAAAAGTGAGCCTCTAAATGAGAGGTAGTAGTACCACCTGTTAGTTTCAGTCTTTCCAGCCTTCCTCCAATGATCAAATGTGCTCTTACAAAGTGATTTTGAAGTGTCAAGGTCAAATTTTGTCATTTCAAAGAGTTTTCAAGCAAAATTTGGTCACTAGGCATTAGGTCTAGGGTTTGCTTTCACTCCTTCTAAAGTTGTCCAAATGGCGGTCTATGTCATCATTTAGCTGAGTCTATCATCATTCATAGGGTTGTCATTATCATGTCAGTGTCTAATGAGTCATTTTACATCTTATTCAGCTTCACTTGTGCCTTGGCAAGTTCATTTCCCTCTCCTAGGGTTTTGAAGCCAATTTCTCTTGGATGGTCAAATCAATGGCAAAACTTGTTTCCTGATGTTCATACACCTTCCCCTATCCTTAAAGTACCATATCATACACTTCCCAACACTCAGATTCCCCAAAATCCTCATTTTTGCACAAACCCTAGTTTCTAGCTACAACCTGGCAATTTTCTAGGTTTGGCCTGTGATTTGCCCTTTTGGACCCCTTCCCCTCACTCAATCTCTGAGATTACACTTTCCCCTGCTTCCTAACATCCCTCCCCACTCCCAAAAATTTCCCCAAGAATTTAGAAGCCCCCTATCCCCTTCATTTCGCTTCATTTCGACCAAATTCCTTGTTTCACCCATCAGGGCAAGTTTCACTCAAATGATGTTTCAGAGCAGTTAAAGATGAATTTTGGAAAACTGAGAGAGATTTTTGTCCACCACATGCCAAGGAAGAAAAACCTCCTTCACTTTTTACACAAGTGTCATGGTTTGAGAGAAATGTCAAGAATACCGTTGCCTCAGGAGAATCAAAGGCACCTCTGAAGTGACCCTGGGAAAATCAAGTTTTCTCCTAGATTGGTTGGCCAAATGACTTTATTGATGGGTAAAATGATAACTAGAGACAAATATATTTCCAATGAGCTATCATGAGCTCAAGTTGGGGTTGAGGAAGGCATTCAAAAGTTGACTGCAACAACACTCTTCCTTGAGGCAGCCTCATTAGGCACTTTTTAACCAGTCTTGGGAGATTTGAGTTTTGACAAGTCAAATCAACTCCAAATTGAAAAATTTCGATTGGGTTGGAAATTAGACTCAAATACCTTTCCAACGAGCTATCCTGCACCTAATTCTGACACCAGGAAGGCCTCCAAAAGCCTCCTGCAAGTGCGCGAATTTCTGGGCAGTGCGCGGCTCTGAGAGGGCAATTTTTCTAAAGGAAATTACACGTGCGCAGACATATGGGTGGTGCGCGGATTTCTGGGCAATTTACACAAAAAACTCATCCAATCAGCAAACTCTCTTCCAAGCTCACCTAAATTTGTCAAGCATACTTCACAGCATTTTGCAGGCAGAGCAGCGATCATTTGGGCTTGTTTATTCCACCTTGCTCAATAACACCATGTCGACTTCTGAGACTAATGAGCAAGGTGATGACCAATCATCATCCACTGAGATTGAGACACAGCGGAGGCCTCGTAGGGGAGGCAAGAGTGGCCAACACAAGAAGGTAGAGCCCACATCATTGACTGAGTTACAGGCTTTCCCATTTGCAGTATCTTGTTTTCAGCACATGGCTTGTTATCAGTTTTGTGAGAGGCCCTCACACATTCAGCCTCACAGAGAGTTGGCTCGGTTGTTTGTTCTACATATCCATGATGAACAGGTCACCCTTGCAGGGGTGAATTTTGTATTTTCTCCAGAGGCTATCACAGATGCTACTGGGATACCCAATGTGGGTGAGGTGTGGCTGAAGCGCAAGTGGCTGGACTTCGTATATTATGAGCCGTATGTCAGGCCTACCTGTATGCATAACTTGTCTGGGACCTTTCCCATCAAGTTCCTCTGAGCAGAGTATATGGATATCATGAGACTTATTATGCACTACTTCACATGCGAGGGGAGATTCGCACGAGTATCATCTTATCATATACACATGTTGATGCACTTCACCCGAGTGAGAGTCATGAACATTGCAGCGTACTTATTCCATGACACTCATAGGTTGACCGCTCTTTTTCAGAGACAGACCCCAGCACAGCAGTTGCGGAGCTTGTGCCATCATGGTCTCATTCAGCTTGTTGTTTCCCACCAGTTGAGGCAGCAAGGCATTTCATGGGCAGACTTCATTTCTCATGAGGTCTTTTCAGCGCCTTCACGGTCACAGCCAGAGCCAGAGGGAGCACATCCAGAGCCACAGATTATTCATGAGGAGGGGGGTCCATCTCACCAGGCAGAGATTATGGTACCGACACATCTTGT